>JAMKPZ010002102.1:0-30605 GCA_024699675.1 Amphibolis antarctica
ATTATATATTTTGAGTGCATGCTTAGATCCTAGGTGTAAAATAAGATATGTTAGTAAATTAATTAGGGGAATACAAATGAGTTTAGGTGTAGATTTAGGATTAAATGTTATTACAATAGAAGAACAATTAAATCAAATGTTTGATTTATACATACAAAGATATGGATTAAAAATAGAACATTCTCCTCCACCAATGTCTACAATACCAGAACCAAATGTTGGACAATCTTTAGATTCTTGGGCATTTTTACAAGATATAAGATTTGACGAAGATATTCCAACATCATCATCATATAATTATAATCCTATACTATCTAAACAAGAATTAATTACTTTTAATGCAACGAATCACCAATCATTATTATTTACTCAACATTCTAACTTAAATACGCTTGATGTTTTAGATTGGTGGAGGCATCACTGATTTTTCCAATATTATCAATAATGGCAAAAGATTTATTAACAATTTCAGTGTCTTCAGTAGCTTGTGAACAGGTGAGACGGGCTGCCGGTTCTTGGATCGGCTGCCGGGTCATTGAGCTGGCCGCTAGGTCGCAGTATCGGGTCTAAAAAGAATCATGTTGGTCAAACTCGTGCCATTGACCAACACGAATAATGTTTTTTTGTGCCATAGGTCGTGTCTGGGCTAGCCCATTGATGGTGTGAACTGTGCCGGACCGACACAACACGATTGACAAGTCTAGTTCATACATATATATGTGATGCAACATTCATTAAACATCTCAATTGTCTCCCTAATTAGCAAAATTACAACATGTATATGGTTGGCATTAATGTATATATTCCATATATTAATAAACATCTCATCATTCCATATCTTGGGCACGCGTACAATTAATAAATTCACATCACCCATGCACTTTACAATATTCTTTGGACAACTTAATTGACTTCAAACATATACAACAGCACTCATTCATTTTACACTTCACAAGTTCTTAAGACAAGCTTTCCCTTACCACACAAGCTAATTAACTAGCTACATATATATATATATATGACCAACAATACATTGTACACATACATGCATGCATATGATAATAACCAATGTTTCCATGATGATAATGACGACAAGACGACATTGATGATAATAACAATGATAAAGTAATTGGTACCAATAAACCTTTGATGCATGTGTTGGGTTTTTCCCTTCTGATCCCCACCATCAAGATTTTGCATTCCCGGGTGTATAAGCACTATATGCATCATCATCTGCTTATGTCATACTTACACTTACAAGTATGACTCCAAACCATCACTAAATGTCGATTTTCCTAGACAATTGTCTATGCTCCAAACCCTTGTGGTTTTAGAACAAGTATGGCTAAACAAATCAACCATCCATGCATGCAAGCAAGAATAACTACTGTTTCATACATGCATACATCCACTTAATCACTTGCTCATTATTCCTTAATTTCTCTAATCTTTCCATCTTGAGCTTCAAATTCCCCAGCCTTTTTAATTATGTTTGGGTCTGCTCATTTTCTTCTTCGTTCTCTACACTCTTTGAGAAAGAGTGTGAGAAAGCTTTAGGGTGTGATTGAAATAGAAAGAGATAGACAGAAACAGACAGACAGATAGACAGAGAAACAGATAAGACACAAATACAGATAGACAGACAGATAGATAGAATGAATGATAGAGAGAAAGAGAGACAGAGAGAGATGAACAGATGGATGAATAGAGAGAGAGAGAGATGGGCAGATAGATTAATAGAGAGAGAAAGAGTGTACGTGCGTGAGATTTAGAGAGAGAGCATGTGTGTGTGTAATTTAGAGAGAGAGAGAGAGAGAGTGTGTGTGTGTGTGGGGTGGGTGGGGGGGGCCCCCTTGTTTAACAGAACTCCCCAAAAGCCTGATAGTCGATCAACCAGTCGGAATCCATGTCCCAGTCGAACACGCCTCCGCCGGCGATGTTGGCAACGTCCAGCATGCCGCCGTTGCCGGCGGCGAACCTCCAGGAGTCGTCAAATGGAGGGACGCCGTCGTTACAGGACCAGAAGTGCCCAGCGCTAGTTGGGCCCTGCGGCAGTGCATCTTCTCCGCAACCGGAGGTGGAATTGTCCGTGCCCCTGCTCCGGCACCCGTCGACGAGGTTTTTTTCTCGTTCCCGTGATTGCGAGCTGGCGTCGTGCCCCCCGGGTGACCTCGACGGCGGGGCGGCGGCGGTGTTGGAAGCCTTGATGTCCCGACCGTCGTCCTTGCCGACGATGGGCTTGTGGGTGACCGGATCGATCCCCATTTTGAGAAGCTTCTTCTTTATGTGGGTGTTCCAGTGGTTCTTAATCTCATTGTCTGTCCTCCCCGGCAACCTCGCCGCGATCTTCGACCACCTGCGAATCGATCGAGTTTTTAATCACTCTGTTTGAATAATCCTACATCGAGTGTGATGTAGTGAACATCGTCCTTGTATTGTGAATGACCTTTTGAGAGTGTATTTCTATACAATCAATCAATCAATGATAAGAAAGATTGATATTTGAATGAGGACCTGTTCCCAATCCGGGCATGGAGGTCGATGACGAGCTGCACCTCCGACTCGGTGAGGACGCCACGCTTGAGGTCAGGTCGAAGGTAGTTAGTCCAGCGTAGCCGACAACTCTTGCCGCAACGGCGGAGTCCGGCGAGCTTCGGCACGGCCCTCCAACAGCACGGACCATGGCACAGGATGAAGTCGATGAGCTTCCTGTCCTCCTCCGCCGTCCAAGGCCCCTTCTTGACGCCAGCCTCGTCGCAGCAAGGTCGACGCCCCATCTCCTCTCCTTCCACCTATCACAGCACCTCCTACCACACCCCCGCACCAAATCCTGATCGAGATGAGCAGCACACACGTACCACCACTCTGCACACCAACCACTGCCGCCGCCGTCGCCGCCGCCACTGCTTGTTCTCCTCCTCCTTAACCCCCACACCACGCTTTGCTCGTCCTTGCATTTAAATATGGAGCTCTCCACTGCCATCTCATGAGAAGTTATGACGTGTCAGTCTGTTTTATTTTGTTTGATAAAATTAATAGATGAGATAAATATAGAGTTTATGATTTGTAAGGTAAGAAATTTTTTTTATTTTTCTTTTAATAATTACATTAAAAATATTTATTTTTATTATATCATTTATTAAAATATATACTTAATTCTTTATCAATGTTATTATTAAATGAAACATTAAAGTTTATTTATTGTAACGGTAAACGTAAATAAGATAGAACTAACGTTTTTCCAAAAATACATATGTTTAGTAACGAAATACTCTATTTTAAATAAAGTGGAAAGTTAAAAGCTAAATCACGTTACCAAATAAAGTTAAATTTCATAGTAAATTGATATATAAAAATTTATATTATTAATAATATATGAAAATTTATGTAAAATTAAAATTAAAGTTAAAAAATCATTACATGAAGTTTAAACTTACGATCTCTAAGTTCAAAACTCCACTGATACAGTCAAACTATCTAAATAATAAGATAACCATATCATTATAATATAAAGTTTAAGTTAACCACATTTTAAAACTCTTAGCTTCTTACAGATGTTTCCTTCTTTATCGTAACTTAAAAGTATTCGACAAATCGATCTCCAGTACAAGTTAAAATTTAAATTTTAAATTTTAAATCTTAAATCCTAAACCGATCTTCAGTCCAACTCTAATGTCATGGAGATGGCATCTCAGGTCTTCTGTTACATTGGTCTTCAATTTTTTATTCCTAGTGTAGTTTATTGAATTATTGAACTATAATCAAATTGCATATATTTATTAATAATTTATTTAATATATATATATATATACATACATTAGATTATATTATATACACATTAAATCTTAATCATTAGATTTTGTTTCTTAATTACTAGGCTTCCTTCATTAATTTTAACACTACAGATTTTATTTCAACATTAATATGATACCCTAAACTATATGTAATTTGAAGAGTACACATTATTGACTTAATTATCCGTCTATTGGTTAAAAATTCATTTTTCTTGTTTATCAGAAATTAGATCTGGTGTCTCACAATTTTTAGTTTTTACAAGATTAATCTTTTTCAGTGTACTGATGTCTGTTAATAATGTCATGTGGCATATAACAAGACTTTCACTGTACAAGAGGATTGTGTGAGTTATAGGCTTTTATTTAATTATTTACACTTATATTTTAAATGTTATTGAAATCATATCTTTATTTTTATATTAAACTATTCGTCTAAAAAGTAAAGTTTTAACTCTAATAACGGTGAAAAATTGAAATTAGGAATAATAATTTTACAAATGATGTTAGAACTACGATAATAATGACATGAAAATTTGTGAAGATTTGAATCATGTTATTCCCAAATGAAGCATAGACATCAATTTAAACCCATAAATTAAAAAAATTAAAAGATAAAAAACCCACAAATTATTTCAATAGTTTGCTTTGATTATTGAAACAAAGGTAATTCCATCTTAGGATGTATATGGGAACAAGCTTCAATTTCCTACAAAATTTTATACGACATTATTACCGTATAAACTCTCGTACATAAATTTTTATTTTACAATTTACTATATAACTCTAAGACCATATATAAAACTACTCTCAACTAACTCTCTGTTGAAATTAAAATACCTCATTACCAAACAAAGAATTATTCCAAAAATTTTTTTTTTTTTATATATATATATATAAGGTCATAAGTTCTATAGGCACCTTACAGAAGTCACTTCTGTGAATGCTCGATTTGGGCCGTTTGATCGAAGATCGAACGACACAAGCAGGTGAGAAGGAGCGAGAGAGCGGTGATGTGAGCATAAGCAATGCTAATTCACTACCAAGGAGAAGGGGAAGAAGACTTTCATGCAGTAGAGATCGAATTCACTACCGGGAGAGAGGGGGAAGAAGGTTCAATGTGGGCGCAAACATTACACCCACCCTAGACCTTCTTCCTGTCACCGTCACCCTCGTAGTTATAGTCTACCATCACCATCACTCTTGCAATCACCATCCACCGTTGCCCTCACACCCGTGGTCACCCTCACCCTCGTGCTTGTGCCCACCCGCTCACGCTCACACTTAGCCACTCACACTTATCTACTTGTGTCATCCAATCTCGATCAAACGGCCTAGATTGTGCACCCACAGAAATCAATTTTGTGAGTGCTTATAAAATCATTTTTCCATATATATAAAGAGAGAAAGAGAGAGAGAGAGAGGTCACGGATTCTATAGGTGCTTACAGAATCCATTCTGTAAGTGAGCGTAAACATTACAATTACCCTGTCACGTTTACACTAAACATTATTTCCACCCCGTCACAGTTACGTTAAACATTATAACACCCTAAATCCTAAACCCTAAACGTAACGACCACCCCTTCATGTTTATGCTAAACATGATGACCACTCCATCACGTTTACCTAAATGTAACGGCCACTCCATCACGTTTACGCTAAACGTGACGAGATGATCATAATATTTACGTCTACCTACAGAAGTGACTTTTGTAGGTGTCTACAAAGTCATTTTCCTAATATATATAAAGATATCAAAAAACCTTGACTACATAGATATGGTTTGATTTACCAAAACTTTTAAAATCTAATGGAATCAAGCAAAGTACACCCTATACATTCTTCTCACAGGACCATGGAAATATTTTACATATATATGATAATATTCTTTTAAAAACCTTGGAAATATTTTTTTTCTTTATGATAATATTTTACATATATATGTACGTATGTATGTATATGTATATATATGACCTCTTTGCTCCCACTAATCTCTTTCATAAACCTAATCTCTCATTCTTAAACTCCACCAACGACAACAACAAATCCATCACCCGAAAACCAAATGCAATTTGAGCACTACTTCTAGCTGGTGGGGGAGAGGGTGGCATTAATTAATAATAAATTAATTAATTAATCATAATTAATTTATCATCACGCCTTATGATCATGTGTGATGTAATTAACATACATTCCTTACATACAGATCACTTAGATGAGCTTGAATGATAATACTTGTTTTGTATATAATGTCCTAATTAATTTACATTTTGCTTACCACATATTGTAACTTCAGTAATGTAATATCATTACATTATAGTAAAATTACAGCTAGGCAATAAAATATAACTTAATTTTTATTGCTATAATGATAGTGATTACAGATGTCAATTAGATCAGATTGCCTCACGTTGGAAGACTTCTAAACAGAACAAGATAGATTCCAACGACAACCCACATAATTGACCTCAACAGCAACCCAACGAAAATTTAAAAACTGGCAAACAATGAAAAATTTAAAAATAAAAAAATTAGATTTTCCTAATTTTCTATAGTATGCACAAACAACAATCAAATTAGTTTTTCCCTTATTTTCATTTTTTATTTTCCTAATTTTCTTTTCTTTTTTTCTTTTCTCGATTTTCCAAGTGACTCAAAAAAATCACATATTGTATCACTCTTCAATGAAATCTATTGATACACAATCGGATTTTTTATGCATCCGATATATACCATTTTACAAAATAATAAGTTCATACCATACAACAAATAATATGGTGTTTAAAGAGAGTATACCAAAAATCCATTTTTAACATACCATTTATATAAAGGGTCAGTGAGGTTATCTCTGGTCCTAAGGTTAAAGGTGCCCAAATCACACATTTCTTTTAATAAAGTCATAGAATAGAATCCACACTTACACAGTCAAACCTACGTCAAAAAAATAAAGAAAAAGACTTTTGTGAAAGACATCTCCAACCCTAAGGTAAGAGGTGCCTCCAACCTCATCTTTCTCTTGTATAAAATGCCATACCATTTTCCAAGTACAATATATTGAATCTACAATATGGTATATTGAAAATTATAATTTGACAAAACCTAACACAATCAAACCATGTATGGGTACGTATGGGAAGGGCTCCAACCAACCTTAAGAGTTAAATATAATTAAAGTTGAAAGTTGTAAAAAAAGTTACATAATAATTAGTGTAGTAAAATTTATACATTGCAAAATTAAAACTGAAGTTCAAAGAGTAGCTCCCAAACAAAGCCTATGTTGATGACTGATACGAACTCCTTTCATTTTTGGAAGTTCATCTGGAAATCCACTGCCCCTTGTAAATTGAAGATTTTCAATTGGTTGCTTCTGCAGGACAAAATCCTTACAAGGGTTAACCTTTAAGGGTTGGATGGAGGACTTGAGTTTTCCTCTGTGTGGTTCATCTCTGAAAACCACTTCTCACCTTTTAATGGACTGCTTTATTGCTTCTGATTTCTAGTGCTTCACTTTATATCCTTATTCACATCTCCATTTCAATGACCTTCAAAGCTTCCTCCCCTTTATTTTACATAACTGCAGGATTATCCCTAATCTATCATTTTGGCCTTCTTCTATTTTGTTTGGCTTTGTAGAAACAACTTGATTTTAATCTGCTTGTAATTTAACGCTATTCCATTTTGGTTCCATCATGGCTCTTGTGTTAGGACTGTTATCTGTTTTTCGTTATTGTTATTAAAAAAAACTCCTTCCACTTTTAGCATGACATGACACAACTTGATCTAAGAAGGTTTATGTTTTTGAAAATAATGTGAAATAATAAAAACTAATAAATCAAAATTTTCAATATTTTTCATTTCTCATTATTTTCTAAAACACAACCTACGTAAAATTGTACCTTTATAAGCTTAAAAAGCATCATTCTTCTGTTTCTTGATCTTCAACTCTTCGAAATAACTTTGTAACTAGAGGCAAAAGGTAGAAAGGTTAAGAAGCTCAACATGTTTTCAACATTTGCTAAAGATTTACAACTGATCTCAAAGATACATGGTTGATTACATGTAGATGAGTGTGGATTAATCCAATATGTGGGAATTCATGCATGAATGACTTTCTCTAAATAAAAGAGTATGGAGCTAATTCAAAACTCACTCTATGAGGTTACTTTACAAAGAATCAAGTTGTGTGATTTTGCAGGTGAGAAGCTGCCATCACAACTGGGATCCATTACAAATTACCACCAAAATGTCAACAATCCACATTCCACAGCAAATATGGAGATCTTTTTGATTTGACAGAAAGAGATAATACTTGTATTTAATAACCTACCAAAAGCTATATCTACCATTCCTCCTTTCTCAAATTACTTGTATAAATCAAACGCACAGTGATTTCTTCTCCTTACTCCATCACACTATCCCCACTCTTTTTTTTACACAAAAAATCTCTACATCTTATTCGTCAGATAGAGGTAGCCAGTAAAAACCATAGTAATGAAAATAGTTCACAAACAAGATCCGATCCAAAGCTGAGGTAAAAACAAGAGAAACAATCCCCACTCTTAAACTGTGCCTGTTTGGTGTGTGTGTGTGTGTGTGTGCGTGCATGTCATTTCTTATGATAAATATAAGTGCTATGTACAGTTGAAAGGGCAGATTACCCACTCTATTTACTCTAATTACTGTTCATTGAAGATGAAAATGAAAGTGGAGGCAAAGAGGGATGGATGGATAGCTCCAAGCAGATTACACAAACCAACAATGGTGCGCCACTACCCACCATGGGAGCTGGAACAGGGTCCACCCAAGAGAAAAGGTTCATCACACCCCACATATTGTAACCCTCATCACCTCTCATAACCCTACCCCATATGTACATGTGATTAAGCAATCAACTTAACCTTCATGATGATCCTTATGATTTTATTCCGCACTCTCTGCTGACATGTGTTCTTCAACATAGATGATACCTCTACATTTAAATCTCATATATGGAGAAAACTTCAAGATCCATTCCAATCTTGCAAGGAGAATGGGGGTAGTTGATGGATGACGGGAGTTGCTAACAAAATTATACTTATTTACTTAGGAATAATGGCAATCAAGTATATAAAAAAATTCATTTTCGTAATTACAAAAAATATTATGATCAATTTAATTAGACACACAAAAGATCAAACTATGATATTCCCATTGAATCATGTAATTATTGAAAATAATCTTTTGATACAAAAATAATATATATATATATAAGATTTTCAATTTAGTGATTACTGAAAAAATATTATATTCAATTTAATCTAATACACAAATGCACACATATGGTAGATATAGACAAAAAATTACCATAACTGGGCGATCTATTTCCATAACTTTCCATAAAAAAAAGCCAACAAATTATATGGAAATAAAAACTGTCCATAACTTCCAATGAGCAAAACGTGACCCATCAAGTACTTGAATTTAAAATATGGAAATACTTAAAGACATCATAACCATAAAAAATTAGTGATCACCTCTTGATACATACATACATATATATATATATATATAACACAAAGATTGAATGATTTGAAATTCATTCAATTCAACACAAGACTTTGTATAAAGTATGACACAAAAGGAGAAGATCATGACAAGATTCTATTCATGTCACATTTAACCACAGTAAATCGAACTACAAGAATCCTACCATAAAATAGATGGAAGAGTATTGTTCACCTGTTCTAGAGGGTGGCAGCCTAAACTTCTCACCAAGAAGTTGAATAAACGCAACAAAAGGTGCACCTTTCTATCTTGAGAATTACATGCACCTCGGTTCAACTGCTCTAGTTTTCCAGTTCCTCTTTATAAAAATGTTTAAAGATTGAGTGAAACCAAAATAACAGGTTTAGGGAAGAAAGTTATAGATAGGGCATTCAAAATAATCTTCAAATTTGTGTTCTATATGTAGTAAATCCAACACTAGAATTCAAAATAAAAATAATCTTCAAATTTGTGTTCAAGTTAGAATTCCCATCCTAGTAATAAAAAACAAGCATTGAGTTATCAAAAACTCCACAAATTCTCAGATTCCAAGTCTTCGGTTTTTTAAACCTTTACTTGGAATATATCCCATCCAGCATAGAAAACGAATGAGGGTCTTTGTTTTTTATTTACGTTCATCAAAATTTAAATTTTAAAACAAAAATACATTGATCATCCAAACCATGCTGTAATTACTTACAAATTAGGGCCTCTGTTGAGTATAACGTGGACAGGCCACGCCCGGATGAGGCCTTTGGAGCCAGCAGGAAAACGCTCTGAGTTTGGTTTGACAGATGACTGCAGTTTTGTGAAAAAGTGCTCTCCAATGAAGTGTAATACAGTTTTTTCGTATGCAAATAAATAATACAAGTACAAGCGGAGTATTTATCTTTCATATTTAGCAAATAAAAGGTTAGCAAATAAACACAAAAAAGTAATAGAATAAAAAAATCATGCAATTTTTTTTCGTGTTCAAGCAGGTGCCGCCAACTTGAGGTTTTTTTTTTCTTCAAAGGCACCATTTAAAGCTTCAACAACTGAAAGAAAAAGTTCGATCTCTAACTGCATACCATCAAGAATTTTCTATAATGATATTACTTTTACTTGCGATGAAATGAAAACACGAACTTGCATACCATAAAGAAGTGCTAGTGCAATTTCAAATAGGGCCCTAGTTATTTTATTTACCTGTACGGTTTTCAATGCCATTTGCTTTGCCATGATCAACCAGATTTTACACTATATGATGCATGCCCGAGGATCTCATTTTCATAATACCAAACATTTATTATCCAATGTAAGAAAATCTAGTCAAGAGTCAATTACATACAAGATAGTAAAAGCACCAATAACCTCGTAATAAGAAAATATAGATTGCAAGCAAACCATCATAAAGGCAAACGGATGACAAAAGGGAATATCCAAAAAAATATCATGACCCAAAAATGCTGCACACAATTTTTCTTTACCAAGCTCAGAGTTTATAAAATTTAACTTCTAAAAAAAAAAGCTCAGAGTTGATAGGACCACAAACAATGTCACACTCAACACGATACACGTTAGTTCATACTCTCCTTGAAAAAGAAAAAGTCTGCATTCTTTTTATTACAGATAAACAAGTAAATTTTATGCCGCCCTTGGTGAATTACTTGGCTCCGCCAAATTTACCCATCATCTTTGCAATAACAGGTGCAACCTTAGGATTCGCTTGGTGCTTTGCAAAATTTGCCGGATTCTTCATCACTGCAATAGTCAACATCCTGGTAAGCACATATGTCAACCAATAGAGAAGAAAAACGAAGATACATTTGGAGTAAGGGTAAACTACATAAAACAAAAACTATAATGTCAAATGTCAACTTAGAGCATGTACTTTGCTTTTGATAAAAACAATTGCATAATATACCATTATTTAAGGATATAGCAAGATCAGATTTTAGATAATCTTGTTCTTGTTAATCTTCCTCCTTTCATTTTTTCTCATATACATGTATATTCAGGACCATGTGCTTCGATCAAAAGACTATCCACAAGTCATTACCAGGGCCCAGCATTTTACACCCCACGATCACTTCATGGTATTCTGTCCGTGAAAAAGTAGTTGCTGCTCAAAATTGATCATTTTCTTTCATACTAACTTATTTAATATATATGTCCTACGACATCAACAATAACCCTTACCATAATCTCACTACATAGGGTAGGCCTCATGAATCATTTTCTTCCATATATTTCTATCAATGATTAAATCATTGGTTAAATTACATAAATCTGAATGTTTTCTCACAATTCCTAACCAAATGGTTTTAAGACCCTCTACTTCTTTTAGTTTCTTCCATACAAATTAATTCTCTCTTATAACTGATGCATCATTTAACCTCCTAAAGATATGACCAAACTACCTACTAAGTCAATTGTTTCTTACTTTAATTGGTGTAATTCCAACTCTATTCCTAATAAAATCATTTTAATTTATCTTTTATGATATTAACACTTACCGTCTAAAAATTTACATCTCTACAATACAATTTTTTTGCAGATATTCATGTTTTATAGCCCAACATTCTGAACCATAAAGAATAACTGGACAAATAGAGCATTCTCTGCAGCCTCAATGCTAATAATTAAATTAAAAGTTCAAAACACAGAATACAAAGAGGCTACATTCCTCCCTAATAACTGGATCGCTGGTGAATATATGACAACATAGTACATGGAAGATTAGGCGTAGGTATTGTCCTTTATCAGGAATGAAGACTCCAATGGTAAAGCAAGAAGACATAAATATAAAGATAGGCATGATTAGATTGTGCAAGGTGGCAGCTTCCTCCGATTGATCAGATTTTACACCTATTGATTGGGTTGTTAAACCTGCTTTTCTGGTCATCAGTCGTTTAGTTGTAGTTTAGCTTTAGTTTTATCTTTTGCGTTGCTTTTTTTAGTTGGTATCTAACACCCTTTGTCGGTCCATGCTAGGCTTGGTATCTTTCTTTCTCATGACCAACGATCTTGTTTCTTTATGTTCTTTTTATTTCCAGGGAGCAACATTCAACGTCTCAAAGTAACGTGTGAAATCACTCTAAAAGCACCACAGGGTTCCACTTCTTCTGTTGCTCATACCACAATGGGATAAGCATCCAACATCAATACTTCACCCCCTTTTTTTTTCTAAAGACACTAAAAGTTGTAAAAGATCGAGGTGCTTCTTCCAGCTATTTTTCATGTGTGGATTAGATAGCTCACTCTATGTTTGAAGACCTATATGTTTATAGAGTACGACATGCTGCTTCCAGTGATTAATATTCTTAAGACCAACAAATATTTTTTCTATTGTCATGAAGAAGTATATAATGTATTTGGTTTTTTTACCATGTTTTGAGGATGAGAGTGTTTTGTATGTATTGTAACACTAGGTATTACCTGATGCACACCCTCTGAAATTATGATAAATGATCAATAAAAATTCTGTCAAAAAAATAAGGGTAGGCATAGAATGTAGGAATTAAAGGAATTCAATAATTTTATTGTGGCTTTGGATATGGATTCAGTCAAAACAATACTAGAAATAGAATACTTCATTAAAGATAATTGGGTATAGAATGCTTAGAATCTTCAACAAGTTAAATAATACTTCTGTGCATCTGGATAGAATAGATCAAAAACCATACAAGATCAACCATAACAAGTGGAAAGCTGTAAAAGTAGAATGTCTTGCACATCAAAGAAAAACTACAAAATACGATGTACTTGTATCTGTAGATGCAAAACCAGAACGTAACACAACAGAACAGGGACAAATGCATGACAAATTTTAAGATGCATGAAAATTTAGGTTAATCCATGATACTAATTCAAAATGGGCAATTATTATAAGAAATTACCATCTTGAAGAGCAGCCATAATTTCTGGGTCTTTAAATGCTGCCATGATTTCGGGATCCTAGTTCAAAAAAAAACAATATTAAAAATATTTAAGGTACACAATCTTGCAATAAAAACAATGGAATAAGTTCCAAACTCACATTAAGAATCTTGCTCATGTCAACGTTCCCAGGCATACCTCCCGGAAAAACTCCTGGCATACCTCCCGGCATCCCTCCAGGCATACCTCCCGGCATCCCTCCAGGCATACCCCCTGGCATCCCTCCAGGCATACCCCCCGGCATCCCACCAGGCATCCCTCCTGGCATCCCACCTGGAAATCCACCAGGCATACCCCCCGGCATCCCACCAGGCATCCCTCCTGGCATCCCACCTGGAAATCCACCAGGCATACCGCCTGGTTTACTAGAAGATGATTGCTCTTTCCTTTTGGCCTTCTCATAAGCAGCCTATGGAAATGCAACATTCATATTTATATATTATTTTTCTTCACATAAATATATCATGTAAAGGCAAATCATATGTACCATGGTACATGCAAAAGGTAAAGAACAGGTACCACAGAATATGCAAAAGAAATGAATGATATATAGCACAGAATATACATATATAAATAATATGTAATACAGGAATAGCAAGTACCTGAGCCTCAGCTCGACGACGCTGCCTCTCATGCTCAACCTTCTTTTCTTCTCTCTCCTTCTGCAGTCTTTCATACTTACGGCGATGCTCTTCTATCCTGTGAGCATTTGGCTCTACCTACAACATGACAATCATATTGTATAGAGCATCGTGAAAAGAAATCATTACATCACACTGTGTCAATTTTCATGAACTCAGAACCTTTTTAAGTGCAGCCATTATCTCCTCATCATAGTCTAGTTTGGATGCAACATGAAGATCCTTTGCAGCCTCTTCCCACTTGCCAAGCAAGGTAAAGGCCAATCCACGAGATTTATAGCCTTTAGCGGAGTCAGGGTTAATCTATGAAATCAAAGGAAGGGTAATTTCTACGTTAATTGTTTCCACTTTGATAAAAAGACAGAAATGTAAACTGAATTACAATTTTTGTTTCCATCAAAAGAGCACTAGATGCACATGTATGGCAACCACAGGCCGAAGCACTAGTCTAGAGCCAACAAGAATGTGAGTTTCATACACAAAACTAACCATCCAGACACACACTTCAGTGCATAGGTAAGAACAAAGCACTAGGTGTCAACATCTGTTCATTTATATATGGTGAACCTAAATAATCAGCATTCTTCAATTTAACATAAAATAATTCCCTAAATTTATGCACAAAGAAACAAGCACATTGAATATTGTAAATTTCTCTTCAATTTCAAATACTTTTAGTATACCAGATATCATAAAGATAGATAGGAAAGGTCACCTTCAAAGCTGCATCAGCATCTCGAATAGCTGCATTTGGTTTTTCAATCTTAATATACACGGAAGCTGCATGACATTAGAAACATCATAAATTTTGAAGGCAACAAGATCATGATGTTCACAAAACATGATAAAATGAAGTAGCAATTGTACCTCTTGAAGCATACATAATTGCTGATGTTGGATTAAGCAAAATAGCTTCAGTTAGATTCTCAATGGCATCATCCAACCTCCCTGATAATGAAGAATTAATCATAAAGTGTTTTTAGCAGTACGAACAAATCATATTAATTGAGAATCAACAATGAAGGCAAAAAGTTTGAACCAAAAACATTGTTCAATAAGATATGTGCCAATAGAGGTTTTTTTTAAACTATGTGCCAATAGAGTTAAGATCTATTACATCTTCCCTTGATTAAACCATCTAGATTGAAACAATCCTAGCTATTCATTACAAAACCAGCATCATTAAAACCAGTATCCCATGGTCTTTAATCTCTAGGTTTTCAGAATGAATATTGCAATAGCTTGCTCTTCCTCCTGATCCTATCAAATAGCATCATTGAAACCAGAAACTACGCTACAGTCAAGATGGTTTTTTTTTAAATCCAATATTAAATTCCAAAGAAAAAAATCAGGGATAAATCCCATAACTAATGTACAAACACACAATATTAAAGCACTACTGACACGCTATTTAAAGCTATTCATTATAATATCAAAATCAAATTTCCTTTTCCTAAACCTGTTTGGATTGTAACTCTCTTTGCCTTCCTCTGGCATTGTTGGAAAGCCTGTAATAATACCATCTTTTCCTCTAATTCCAACTCCATCACCTTGATAGTTCAGAAAACTTTTAACACCACCCACGTTTGGTTACTATCACTTGTAGGGATGAGGGCATCGAGCTTCTCAATGATGCCCAATCTAAGCGAGAGGTCGATCTTCATTCGTCTTCACAAGCTGATGCCTCTGGTGCAAACATCAACTCCATGACTGGCCTTGGTTCATGTGTCGACGTTGTTGAAAGGGGAAACACTTGATTCCCTCTCTGCTTACCTTCATCTTTCTACTTGTAACTACTTCCAATTCTTTCCTTCATGCTTTGAACTGCTTCATCTTGGACTCCTTTTTTTAATGATATCGTTGCCTTTTAATTTTCAAAAAAAAAATGTACTACAGACACAGCTACAAACACCCATCCCCATTGCCCCAACCACTGTGCACACCATTGTAGCCCATCATCACCATTCACCAGCCATCAGCAAGGACACCATCTTGTGAAATAACCTTTGCCTCATGGGCACTTGTTGCCTTGAATACTATTGACACCAACCATGTTGACACTTCCTACCCTCACATCAAGCATGCCACCACCGTTGTCCTTGCAACCAATGCTTTACAAAGTCCCTTTCTTTACATGGATGAACCATTGAGATGGTCTGTGCAGCATTATTTGAAATTTGGTTGGTTTTGATTGGGGCAGAGGATTATGGGTTAGAACAGTTAGAGATGGTGCTTGTGCAAGAGAAGAACAAAGATTATATTTTAGTATTTTTGATTGTGGAATTGTAAATGCCAATTTAGATCAAGATTTAGTATTAACGTAAATCTTCAACAGCTCATCACCATTCAATAAATATTCAGTTCATTGTCTTTGGTTGGTGGTGTTGAGGATGTTTATTTTGAAAAAAAAAAAGTAATATTACAACAACAATAACCCAAGTCATAATCCCACCAAAAGGGGTTGGCCACATAAATCATTCTCTTCCATGTATTTCTATTTGTTGGAACAATCTCACATTAGTTAAAATAAGGACTAAACCTAAGCTTGCAAGATGATGAACCTTTTCACTTATCACCAATTGATTTTGAGATAAAATTTCAACACAATATCAAAGAAAGTTCACACACATCCACCCATAGACACTTATAGGCATATAAATAAAGCCACAAGTGAGGAAGTACATTAGAATAATCCCACATTAATTAAAATAGGGATTGAAATTAGGTTTATATGATGATGGACACTTCCATTCACTATCAATTGATTTTGAAATGAAATGTTAACATGATATTAAAGCAGGTTTACACACAATCACCCATAAACACTTGTAAGTATATAAATAAAAAGGCACAAAGTAAGAGTGTTAGAATAGTCCTACATTAGTTAAAATATAGGAACTAACCTAATTTTACATGATAATAGATGCTTCCACTTATCATTAATTGGTTTTAAGATGGAATTTCAACACCATTCATGGTCAAATATTTGGTTCAATTACATAAATTTAAATCTTTTCTCACAATTACTAACCAAGAAGTTTTAAGTCTTTCTCTACTTCTTCCAGTTACTTTTGTGCTAATTAATTCCTCTCTTAATTGGTGCACTCTTTGACCTCCTAAGGATATGACTAAACTACTTAAGTCAAACTCTTATTTATCTTCTATTGGTGCAGCTCTTACTCTATTTCTATAGAAATCATTCCTTAACTTAACCCGTATAACATTATCATGCAACCAACCAAGTATCCACATTTCTACAACACGAACTTTTGCACATAATCATGCCTTATAGTCTAGCATTTTAAATCACAAAATATAGTTAGACAAACAAGTACATTTTTCCTATTAATTTTAAAATATCCTCCTTTCACATAACACCCTAAAAGCATTTTTCCACTTCATGCACCTTGCTTTAATCCTTTGAATCACATCATATATAATTTTTATATTACTACCTATTATAAATGTTAAGTATTAAAAATCTTACTTTTATGAATCTTATTACCATCTATTTGTATACCTTTATCATTATTCCTATTTTTGTTGAATCAACACTCCATATATTCAGTTCGTGGCTTACCTAACCTAAATCTTTTGAACTCTGAGGTGTCTCTCCATAATTGTAGTTTACAACTAACTTTTTCCAAAACACATCAATATGTGATTCCACGGTCAGTATATGCATAAAGCATCTCCATAGATACACACCTTCTGAAATTGCTTCCATAGATTTTCCCTTCGCCATTTGAGAAGCATCACGACTTTCCTCAGTGACCTCAACAGACGGATCTCCCATCTTCATTTGAAAAATGTCAAAAAAAAAAATACAAGCTCAAATTAACATACAACACTTACAAAAACACTTACACCGCAGAATTCAATCATATCCTCACCTTCTGAGGAGGATCATTGTCAGGTTCTACGGTTTCCCCTTCCAGTTCAATATCAGATTCTACCAGCTCATCCTCCACCTCCGGCTCCACCTGCACATGAACATCCTCCTCCCCACCCATATCCTCGTCACTTTCATCACCTGCTTCGCTCTTCTGCACCAGCCACAAAAGTCACAAACACGAAATGCCGAACCACCACATACACAATAACCAGATAAAAACTCGGAAGGAAATCAAAACTCCAACATTGCACCCATCATTCCAATAAAAATCGCACCTCTCACCACCCAACACCAACAAACGTACCTCGTGGCGACCCTTGGCACTGTACCCCCCAGGCTTGTAAGCAGAAGCCGGGAGCTTGCATCCCACGCTACAAGCAACCAAAACAACAAAAAAGAACGCCGAATCAAATAACCCCAAGGTTTAGGGGGCGACCTTGGGAAGAACAGTGAATTGGAAGGTGTCCGCTCTGCGTTACCTCTCGAGGTAGTCCCTGAAGAAGGAGATGGACGGGTCGCTGAGGACGGCAGGGTTGGATTTGCACTCCTCCACGAACAACTTCAGCTCCTCGATCTTCGCGGGATCCATTGGCTTGCTCGATCGAGTACGGAGAGGTGGCAGACGAGGAGCCGAAAATTTTGGGATTTGAGGAGGAGGGAGGGGGAGGGTTTAATGCTGGGCCGTTGCGATGAAACTACAGGGTTCTAGAAGGTTCATCCATGTTCTCGGCAAAATTTTAGGTTTTTTTCAGTTACTTTTTAATTTTGTATAAAATTTTTATTTATTATTATTATTATTATATAAATTTTTATATATAAATTTTTCTTTTATAATTTACTATATAACCTTACGTAATTTACAAAATTATCTTAAAATTTAACTTTTCATGATTATTAAAGTTAAAATTAGATAACAAATAAGTCCTTAATTTTTTTCTTAAAAAAGAGATATGTTAACGTTTCGTTTGTTTCAATTTTAAAAAAGTATTTCAATTTTTATAAATTTTTATATCATAATTATTGTATATTTTTTATGTACAAATTTTTTCTATATATTTTAAAATTTATTTATATACGTTGAAAATTTAAGAAACGAAAAAAGAAAATTAGTAAACGAAAAAAATTTTAAGATTGTTTGTGTAAGTTGAAAATTGATTTAAATAAAATTTATAAATATTTTATATAATATATTTTAACATTTCAAATATAATTTCATATTTTGAGTGTAGTTACAAATTCAATGATAGTCAAAAGAGATTAGACAATACATATAAAGTTAATGAAATACATTGTAATCTTAATCCAATAAGTAAAAAAGGATATAAAAAATTGTATAGTGACGAAAAAATTTAAATTTTTTTCACAAAATACACAAACATTTGAAAATTCAAAAAAAATTTCAAAATTTCAATTTCTAAGGTTTCCAATGGCCCATTTGTACACATAGGAAATCTAAATAATACAAATTTAGGAAATGGAAAAGGAAAATTAGAAAATGAAAACATTTTTAAGACTATTTGTACATATTATAAAAATTTTGAAAAATTAAATTAACAAAATTATAAATATTCTATATTTTAACATTTTAAACATAACTTCACATTTTCCATTTAACCACAAGTTCAACGATAATCAAAAAAGATTAAGCAAAATGCATAATATTAGAAGAATATATCATGATGAAATTTTTGTCAATTATAAGAATTTTTTTAATCTAATAGGTAAGAAATAGCAAAAAAAATTTAATTTTTTTCGCATTTTCCAAAATATACAAACACCTAAACTTCTAAAAAAATTTCTCTTTCAAAATTTCTAACAGTTGCCCTTCAATTTAAATCTGTCTTTGGAAGGCATGACCTAATTCAATTTTTTTTTGAAATGACAAATTATTGAAACTTTTTATGATAACTGATGGTGAATATTACAAAATAACCCTGCATGTAATCATAATTCTATATCAAAGTTCTTTCAATCATCTAACAATATTAGCATAATTCTATCCAACATAACTAATTAAATAAATTTGACCATGCAATTTTGTGATTCAAACCAAGCACACATTTACTATTTTTCATTTAAATTTACTGATTAAAAATTAAGAAATTAAAATTAATTATGCAATAAGTGAGAATAGTTGATTGAAGCCACAAGTAATTCCTTTTAACAACTATCAAGTAATCAAATCAATATCGATAACAATTTTTTTTACCCATATCAAGGTTGAGAGGTATAATTGTGAACTTAGAAAAAGTCTTTTGTCTAAGAGGAGATTTGAGCCATAGGTCTAAAGAAGTTCTCATAATAACCACCAAACTAACTACTTCAGTGGTAATAAATGAGACCAGTTGTCGTCCTCTACATTGCTGAAGTTTTATTTTAAAATTAATTAATAATGAATAATAAAAATTATCATATATAATTTTAGATTTAATTTTTATTTTAATTGATGTAAGATTATTCTAACATCGTCCTCTTTGCATCTTACTTTAGTATTTTTCTTTTTAGAAACAATAGTTTTGTTTTCAAAATTGTTGATTTTTTTGAGTTTTAAATTCAGATTTTAAATTTTGTCATAACCATGTCTTGATTGCTTGCTCTAATCAGATGAATAGTATATTAATGAAAATTAATATACTTGAACCATTTCATATACTTGATTGCTTGTTCTAACCATTCACTATTTTGAATCATACAACTCTTGAATAGTATATTAAAATTAAATTTGGTGTGTTATTGTAAACATTTAAAACAAAAATCTGTGAATGTCACAGAGAAAATGGCCTCTTTCTAAAAATAGTGATTGTCATGTTTATCAAAATTTAAATCTTAATGAAAACTGTAAATATTAAATAATATTCCTCTTAAGCAATTGAATTATTCAAGATACCTTTAAAAAGTTACCCTGGCATCTGTTGTTGATACTGAGTTTTAAAATCTGTTAATTTTTTTGTGAATTGAATCACTTCAACATCAGATCCAGTTGAACAGCAGTTGAGAATATACCAAAGAGTTGCAACTGCAGTAGATAAAATGCTTCAACTGGGGTAGAGCAAAGATGGTTTTCAACAGCATTACACAACCAGACTCTGGTTTTTTTTCTAAAAAATGAGAATCTGATTTTGGTTTTTAAACTTGATCTTAATCGAGAGAGTGTCAAAATAATACCATTTCCATGATCATTGTAGAGGGAAAAAAAAAGTTTGAGGAAGCCAACACTGAAATGAATTTATAATGGAATGAAGGCATGAAGCAGTAGCAGTGGTAGAATGATCAAATCTCACGGTCTTATGAGGCCAAAACAGGTGGCCTGACATACCAAACAGACTTACGGACAAAGCATGATGGCTCAGAATAAAGATCCAAACGGCAATATCACCAAACCAATGAAATAAGTGAAGCACAAGAAGAAAAACCAAAAACACAGCCCCCTCCCAAAGCTCATCCTCTCCATCCTCTAGCCAAAAATCGACCACCAGAAGATCAGTAAGCACATGGCACCATACATTCCCATCCAGGTGTTCCTGCAGCTGTTGTCCTTGGAAGGTGGTGTTCCTGAAATATTAGTATCCTTTTGGTTAATAGCTTGGCACTGCAGGAAAACAACGGACCTAGTCTTGTTCTAAATTCCTAATCAAAATTCAAAATATACACTTGGAATATACCCACTGCTTTTTCCATCCGTATTGGTGTTTTTCAAATTTTTAATGAATACAGATTCATCCACTATGTAGGATAAGGGACGCAACTTAGTTGGATGCAGTAAGTACCTAATCAAACCCCAAAATATTGCTTTGCTGCAAATTAACTTATATTTGTATCCTGGTTATTGTATTATTACTGGTGATAAAAATGATCATACAACACAAAAGCATGAAGCTAATTACAACCTGAGACTTTTCATCAATAGATAATCTAATCTTACATCTACTGGAAGCACCAAATCACTAGCAGCTACTTGCAAAGCAGGAATAAATGAACTAAAAATATAGTATTGTTTCATTTATAAGTCACTTGTAACAAAATTTCTTATGAATTGAACTAAGTTATGGACATCACAATGAGTAGCTAAAGAACACACTGAAGACATCACTTAATGCAGGCATTGGTACACAAGAAAGGTTAAACGCCCAATTATGTTTGATCCGTTGATCCATCTTATACTACATTTGGTTATTGAGAAAGTAGACCTAGATGCTGAACCATAGACATAACAATTTGTTTATTTTCAAATCACCAATTTGAATGACTTGAATGAAAGTAGTGTCTGTAGTAACTAGTGGTTAATCCTTGAGGAGCTCATTGCACAAAGTTAAGGAGCTCATCTCTATGTCTTTGTGTACATCATTAACCTATAGAATTTCTCAAGAGGAAATAACACTAATATGTGGAGCTAAAGTAGGTCCTTCAGCGAGACAAGTAGGTGTCATTGAGTCACAATGCTGAGGTGGTGCTCAAAAGTTGAACAGGCATGGTTTCCATGAAGTAGAGGAAGGACAAAAGGCAATATAACATGTGCATCCCATGTGACTAAGGTTCCTCCATGGTAAAGCAAGAAAAAAAATAACTAATACCGTAAACATCAAATGCAGTGATCAGAAAATAACAGACATTCTTATTACTATGAGACCATGCCCCATCCTTATAATAATATAATTGAGGGACCATAGTTCATATTTGATATAAATTTCCATCTGATATTAAGACTGGGAGGACTGTAAAAAGATGAGAGAAGGTAATGCTCAAATAAGGAAATTAACAGAAACAAGATGTTGCCTCAATTTTCAACACATGCATAGAATATTGCTAGGGTTGTTGTGGAACAGCATGGTATGCACATGAAGAAAAGTATGAAAAGTTTAAAGCTCATTTTTATGGATGAAAATATTAAGGAATTTTTTTATGACTTTGCACTGCTTTTTAATCTAATTCAATAACTATGAAAAGACAACAGCACTTTGAAGCTCTTCTTTAAAGTTCATGGAGACAATCAATTATGTAGGATTCCTCGTTTTGTAACAAAAAATTGTGGAGACTTTTTTAACACTGCCCACCTTAAAATTTTAAACCCTAAGAAGCACTGCAGTGCTGAGATAAACCAGTTACTAGTTTTGGAAAAACAAACATTTAAAATGCTCTCAAAAACCATGCTTAATCTTTAAACTAATTTTTATGATAGCTAAAGGAAAAACACTCAATAGAACGAGATAGAAAAACTGAACAAAATTTGATTCACTCAAATGAATAATTCCTATGTTAGAGAAGTAGAGAAAGGACTTGTATGTATGATGAGAATACCTCTCCACTCATAACTTATTAATTTTGAGTTAGATGTCAATATTTTCTACACGGCATCAAAATCAAAAATAGACTATTGAATCTAACCCCCACACATCCATTTATTTCGAAAATTAAAAATACTAATAGAATCCAAAAAAAACTATAAGTGAGGGAGAGTATTAGAACTATCTCACATTTGAAAAAGTAAAGACAACTTGCATATATATAAAAAGTAAATCTCCACTCGTAACATATTGATTAAAGTATCTACATTTCAAACATAATAAAAGCTCACTGCTTATTTCAAAAACTTCCATAATTTCATTTCTCTAGAGTAAAATTTCATGAATTTATTCAAGAACATGAAAATTCATCTAAGATAACATTTGGTTACAATTTCAGAGACTCGGATTTTTTCATAATCAAGGCTCTCAAAATCTACGATCTATGGTTAGGAGGTATGCACCAAAAGGCTTGGTATAACCTATGGGGACGATATTCGCAATGGTTCAAAATCTGATACAAAATCTCTAAATCAACAAAAATGTTGATTCACAGATTCTCAGAAAATGAACTACAAATCATTGCGCAAAATCAAACAGATTTTGCCAAAAATTCATCATGGCAGTGACATTTGGCAATTTGGGACCAATTCTGGTGAAAATCACAAAATTGGACCTCCCACAATCGGTCTCAAACGCACACTAAGATGATTACATGAAGAGGATTAGTGAAAACATACCTGAAGAAGATCTGGTACTGGGGCTAGAAGCAGGGGGAGTAGCTGTGGAAGAACAGTAAATAACAGTAAGAAAAAGGGAGCAACCAATGTAACAGAGGCAAAGCAAGATAAGAAAGAAAAACTCCAACCAACCACAAACAATATCGATCAAATTTCACCACCACCAAGCAAATCAATACAAACCAACAACGTAGCACACTTGATCTTTCCCTAATCTAAAAGGAAAGAAAACTCAAGTTCAAGTGCAGGAGAAAACATAGCAACCAGACACATGAGAAGGCATCATATCATATGCAAAGATACAACAGAGGAACAGAAAGCAGACGTCTTTCCTAACGATTAATGATCCAGAAAACAAAAGGAAATCAAAACCAAGATCCAGATTTTTCTTCTTCTTCTTTTTGATTGGGTGCTCACTGGAGTTGGTGACGCTGTCGCAGATGCTGGTCCCCGCCGAGATGCCGCAGTGCTTGGGCAGCTCAAGCGCCTGCGTGACGTTGATCTGGACGGACTTCAACAGACTCGTGTCGTTGAGCAGCGAGCACAGGCACTTGAGGTCGTTGGCCAAGACGTCTTTGATCGACCCACAGCACGACTCCGACGGCTTCGTGGAGTTCAGGGAGTCTACGCAATTCAGCAGCTTCGTTGCGCATTCCGGCACCTGTGCCACCGCCGGCTGCCCCGCCGCCGCCAGCAGCACCGCCAGCCCTAGCGCTACCAAAGTACCACCCACCATCCTCTCTCTCTCTCTCTCTCTCTCTCTACACACTTCCACGAATTTGCGGCGGCGGCCGGAAAATTTATAGCCGGCGAATCCGAAGCGTAGCGACTTGACCGAGAAAGTTCGCACCAATTGTCTGTCGTCTTCCGGTAAATTTCCATCTGAAAATTTCAAAGCAGATTTCTGTCTTCCAATTTTAATTTTATATTAATTCTGATATAAATTCGTATATATAATTTTTTATCTTATAATTTAACTTTATTTAATAATAAAACTTACCTTTCAAATCTCGACATCTCATCATGAAACACATTTACGAAAGGATCTAAAGAAGTACAGAAGCAACATTAATGTTCTATTTGCTTACTGTTCACTGTGTAATAAAAAATTATTCTTATATTTATATTCATAATGACGTGAGAATATTTTAATATAATTTTTTTATCAAGAGAAAAAAGAGAGAGACAAACTTCTAAATTTCTATCATATTTAGAGTTAAGCATTTCGTTACCAAAAAATACACCTATAAAAGAAGAAGAAATTTAAAGAAGTAGAAAAGCGATATTAGAAAAATACGAGAAACGATATCAAAAGAAATAGAAAAGAGACGTTAAAAGAGATTTACAATTAAAAATACTTTAAACAATATTTGAAAAAATAAAATTTACATTATATATAAAATATATATCGAATCAACCAAAAACTGGTGCATTCTTTTACAAATTTCTAATATTATCATTATTTTACAAATTTTAATATATAAATTTTTACTATTTTAATTATTATATAATTTTAATTTAATTTATAAAATTAATTTTAACTGACTAAAAATTTTCTCAAATAAAACCTCCATCGTTTTTGTCAGCCCATGTGCTTTAAATTGAATTATATCAATATAACTTTTTTTATTAGAAAGTACTCAATATGACTTAAAAGAAACTATAAAACATTCCATGGAGTTGATAGGACTCGACAGGTTTTGAAAAGAGTTGAACACCTGTCAATATCTTTTGATATTATATAATTATATTTTTATTATTATATATTATAGTATTTTAAATATATTTATTAAATAACTTTTATATTTTTATTATTTATAAAATTAAACTAATATCATTATTTTTTATTGTAAATCATAAAATTTAACTTACCTCACGAAAATATACAGACAATATAAAACCTATCATCATCACTAAACTGTGTTACAGGAGTTGAACTTTAATATCTAATATTAAGTTCAATTTAGTATAAATTTTTACTTTATAATTTATTATATATTTTTAATATTATTTATAAAATTACAAAGTTAAGAAAAAAATTTATTAACAATCAAGATCATTCCGTGAAGTTACGCTGTTTATTCAAAAAAATTTCAACACTTCACGGTACAAAGAGCCAAAGCAACATCAAACAAACTCAATCAATGACACCATTTATCAGTCATTTTCTCGCAATTTAATTTGTTTGAGTTTCTATCCATCGATTTAAATGCATAACTTAAAATTTATCAATAACAAAGATTACACCTGAAATAAATAGATGCACATTTATTTTAAATATATTTTTCTTCGTTGATAAATTTTAAGTTGATGTTTTTAAATTATAACATAAATATCTATAACATTTTTAATTATAAGTATTTCTAGTGACATTAACGTAGATATGTCAAATTTTGGACTAATCTAGGTATCGTTTGTTTGGACATTTTAGTATTATATAACTATGTTTTTAACTATATACTACAACGTTCTATATTATATTTATCAAATAACTTATATATATTTTTTTTATAAAATAAAATTAATATCATTAATTTTTATCGTAAATTATATTTTTTTTTTTAAAGAGTAAAACTCAACCTAACTTTCTTGAATATTCAGACAAACAATGTCCTAATTTAGCGTAGTCAAATCGTTTCATTACTTGATAGATTAATCAACTATACTTTTATTAAATAAAATAATCAATTAATGATTTATTTTATTTATTTTTAAAATATAAAATAATATAATTTTATTAATTAATTATATTTAATTTTATATAAATTATATATTAAATTTATTAATGTTAATATATGCTTTTACTGGAAGTGACACCTGTAATTAAACACTCAGGATAAAATATAAACTGAAATCTAAAAGGTGTTTTTTTTAATAAAACAAATTGATTATACGACAAATACGTGGGGCCTGCTTGTCACGTGAGGGCGATGATTAAAAGCCACCGCTTTTGTTTTTAATGTGCGTAAAATATAAGAGGGTATGAGTTGTACGTATTTGTTGATCGAGATTGATAAGAAAAATTTACGTAACTTAAAAGTTACTTTTTTTTATAGATAAAATTTAAAAATGTATATTTTTTCTTCACTTAAAAAGACTTTATACACTTTCACTCTTAACTTTAAAATTCTATCTACGTGCATCTATGTTAATTAACTTATAAATTTTAATTAATTATTTATTGATTACAAATATGGTGATTAATATTTTTTAAGTGCTTAATTAACATATGCATTAATTTATTATTTTAATATGTTGAAGTAAGTGATTAATAAATTATTTAAATCAATGACTTAAATTTTTGATGAAGTGATAAAATATTTGTGTGGTTTTGTATTTTATATTTTTAATTAATTAATTTAATTATTAAATCTATCTTCAATTTATTTGTGAAATATTCTTATAATTTGTAAGATCCTTAATGAAAATATTAGGGTGGATTTGATTTTTAATTAATTAATTTTGAATTTAAAAATATTTTGATTACCTACTGTGTTAAATAATTTAGTATTAAGTTCAATATTTTCGGTTATGTTTAATTAATAACTAAATAGATAATTAGCAAATATAATTACGACTTTTAAATTACCATCAAATTATAATTAAACATTAATTAAATTATATCCTACAATCTTGCAAACATATGTGGCAGGAACTTGAAAGACTAGTGTTTAAGTTTAAGTTCATAAGCTATATCCTACAATCTTTCATCACGTCAAAGTTTAAGTTCACACGTGATGAAAGATTCGGCATTTTATGTTAAAAGATCGGACAATTGTATTAAAAAATTGACGTTTAAACATAAACACGTGATTTTTTAAGTCAGACATGTGCGTTTTAAAGTGCACGTGTAAATAGTGTCGGCGCTTTAACTAAAGAACCGTAAATTTAAGCATAAATGATCGATTTTTGAGCAAGGCACGTGAGATTTTTAAGTTAAACATGTGAAATTCAATTTTTAAGTTAAAAATAGTACTTAGGCGTTTTGTGTTAAAAGACCAGACGATTGTATTAAAAGACCGGCATTTTAACATGAACACTTGATTTTTAAGTCAAGCATGTGCGTTTTAAAGTGCACATGTGAATAGTGTCGACATTTTAACTAAAGAATCGTAACGTTAAGCATAAATGATTGGTGTTTTAGCAAGGAACGTGAGATTTTTAAATTAAACACGTGAAATTCAATTTTTAAGTTAAGAATAGTACTTAGGCGTTTTGTATTAAAAGACCGGCATTTTAACATAAACACGTGATTTTTAAATCAGGCGTGTGCGTTTTAAAGTGCACGTGTGAATAGTGTTGGCGTTTTAACTAAAGAATCGTAACTTTAAACATAAATGATCGGTGTTTTAGCAAAGCACGTGAGATTTTTAAGTTAAACACATGAAATTCAATTTTTAAGTTAAGAATAGTACTTACGCATTTTGTGTTAAAAGACTAGACAATTGTATTAAAAGACTGGCATTTTAACATGAACACATGATTTTTAAGTCAAGCATGTGCGTTTTAAAGTGCACGTGTGAATAATGTTGACGTTTTAACTAAAGAACCATAACTTTAAATATAAATGATCAGTGTTTTAGCAAGGCACGTGAGATTTTTAAGTTAAATACATGAAATTCAATTTTTAAGTTAAGAATAGTACTTAGGCGTTTTGTGTTAAAAGACTGGACGATTGTATTAAAAGATCGGTGTTTTAACATGAACACATGATTTTTAAGTCAGACATGTACGTTTTAAAGTGCACGTATGAATAGTGTCGACGTTTTAACTAAAGAACCATAATTTTAAGCATAAATGATCAGTGTTTTAGCAAGGCACATTAGATTTTTAAGTTAAACACGTGAAATTTAATTTTTAAGTTAAGAATAGTACTTAGGCGTTTTGTGTTAAAAGACTGGACGATTATATTAAAAAATCGGCGTTTTAACATAAACACGTGATTTTTAAGTCAGGCATGTACATTTTAAAGTGCACGTGTAAATAGTGTCAACGTTTTAACTAAAGAACCGTAACTTTAAGTATAAATGATCAATGTTTTAGTAAGGCACGTGAGATTTTTAAGTTAAATACATGAAATTCAACTTTTAAGTTAAGAATAGTACTTAGGCGTTTTGTATTAAAAGACCGGACGATTGTATTAAAAGACCAGCGTTTTAACATGAACACATGATTTTTAAGTTAGGCGCATGCGTTTTAAAGTGCACGTGTGAATAATGTTGGCGTTTTAACTAAAGAACCGTAACTTTAAGCATAAATGATCGGTGTTTTAGTAAGGCACATGACATTTTTAAGTTAAACACGTGAAATTTAATTTTTAAGTTAAGAATAGTACCTAGGCGTTTTGTGTTAAAAAACCAGACGATTGTATTAAAAGACTGATGTTTTAACATGAACACATGATTTTTAAGTCAGGCGTGTATGTTTTAAAGTGTACATGTGAATAGTGTTGACATTTTAACTAAATAATCGTAACTTTAAACATAAATGATCGGTGTTTTAGTAAGACACATGAGATTTTTAAGTTAAACATGTGAAATTCAATTTTTAAGTTAAGAATAGTACTTAGTCGTTTTAAGGGTATAACTCTGGATATCCTTCAGATATTTATATTAAAAGACCTGAGACAATATAAATAGATTTAACAGTTGAGTGAGGGGTGATAAGGAGTTTTGGAGTCGACGAACCGATAGCTAGGGGCGTGTATCGGCTTGTGGGCTAGCTGTCGTGTGCTTACTCGGAACCCAAACTCAGCTGAGTAGGGGTGATAACGAGTTTTACCGCCTGGGAGGGAGCCGGGGAATTGGCAGCTAGAATCGTGTACCAGCTTGCGGGCCAACTACCGTGTACCAAATTTCACCCATCGATCGACTTACAACCGTGCCTGTAGAGTCTGCATCCCCTAAATAATTTAGCATTAAGTTCGTAACATAATGATAGCATTAAGTTTGTAACCAGTCTATAGAATGTCGATCGACTTACAATCCATTAGCTTTTGAAAATTCGAATAGTTGATTTTTTAATTAAAAGTGTAGTTTCGTTTTACCGATACATTTGTTGTTCAACTCATACATTTCAAATTAAACATATTTTACTTTGTACCATGTACTGAAATACTTAAAGTAATTAATAGTTTTGATTAGGAAAAGGAATCACAGGTCTTTTGCATGAGTGACAACGGTGGAAGGATTTTTTTTCACTCTCTCTCTGCTTTTCCCGTTACTCTCTCTCTGCTGTCTAACTTTGATTCAACGACCACCTACAGAACTGACTTCTATAGACACGTATAAAACCATTTTTCCCATATAAGAGGGACAGTGAGAGAAAAATAAAATAAGTAAAATAAAATATGGAATTTAATGTGTAAAATAAAAATTTGTAGGATAAAAATATATTATTTATGGAAAAGTATAAATATACACGTTTAAGATTAGAATTTAATATTTAATATTTAAAATTTAGGATGTTAAATTTTAAATCTTAAAATGATTTACATTTGTTTTTAATTAACTAATTAATTTTAAAAAAATTATTACAATGAAATCCACTTCTCTTTTGACCATACTCATGAATTTACGAGAGTTGACGATATTTAAAGATTTTATTTGATAATGAGATTATTACTATGCAACTAATTCTTTATAAAATTTTACATGTTATCATTATCGTATAAATTTTTATACACAAATTTACGTTGAGAACTCACCCTCTATAGGTTTTGATGATGTCAAACAACTTAATATACAACAAATAAAAGCATGAAGAAACCAAGTCTAAGATACAAAGTTATAAAGTTATAAAGAAGGTAAAAAG
>JAMKPZ010002103.1:0-40642 GCA_024699675.1 Amphibolis antarctica
TATCAAAAGATCATGTGCATTTGGATTTGATGTTCACTAAAGATTATTTTATTTAGATAACATTAAGGATCATTATACTCAAAATGGATTATCAAGCAAGCTGAAACGTCTTAAAAAGGAACTCCCTCCATTTGATTATCAAAGATGGCTCTCCACTTAGATATCAAAAGATCATGTGCATTTGGATTTGATGTTCACTAAAGATTATTTTATTTAGATAACATTAAGGATCATTATACTCAAAATGGATTATCAAGCAAGCTGAAACGTCTTAAAAAGGAACTCCCTCCATTTGATTATCAAAGATGGCTCTCCACTTAGATATCAAAAGATCATGTGCATTTGGATTTGATGTTCACTAAAGATTATTTTATTTAGATAACATTAAGGATCATTATACTCAAAATGGATTATCAAGCAAGCTGAAACGTCTTAAAAAGGAACTCCCTCCATTTGATTATCAAAGATGGCTCTCCACTTAGATATCAAAAGATCATGTGCATTTGGATTTGATGTTCACTAAAGATTATTTTATTTAGATAACATTAAGGATCATTATACTCAAAATGGATTATCAAGCAAGCTGAAACGTCTTAAAAAGGAACTCCCTCCATTTGACTATCAAAGATGGCTCTCCACTTAGATGTGCTTAAAAGGTCTTCAAAAAACCATATAGATATTATAAAATGGAGGTGAGGCTGAGGTTCACCATATATTAGTGTTAGATTTAATCTCCACACCACCGATGTGAAACTATTCCAATACTTCCTTTGATTTATAATTTACTTTGTCTGCAAGTATGCTTTTTATTTTAAATTGGATGAATAAATGTGAGCGTACTTTGATACTATGTAAATTTCAATTTAAAATTAATTAATAGAGTGGTGAAATTCATCATATATTAATCTTAAGTTTAGTCCCCACACCATTGATGTGAAACTATTCCAACAGAAATGAAAGAAAAGGAAAAATTCTAAATTTGGCTGCATTTATTTAATATGCAATGTGTATGAAAGTAACTTCCCAAAAAACTCCCAATTCTTCTGAAAATATGTGCAAAATTACTTGGTACACAAAGCATGAACATCATTTGAGAATTACGAAAGCAAGATGACAAAAAACTACAGAAAGTGATTCCATTAGAAATATTAAAAGAAGCCAACATTTTTTTTGAAGAAAAATTCAAGAAACAAAACCTTGAGAGGTGCCACATGTATTCGGCCTACTATCTCAGATTGACCAACCCCAACAGCAATTCCTCTATAACGCTGATCTAAAAGTCTCAGCAATCTGCTTCAAAAATGGAACTTTAACGATGAAAATGAATAATACTAAGGAGATAGGTGGAATGCATAATGAAATTGGCATTAACATGCTTAAGGATATTGCAAGCAAAACTCTCTTCCTAGAATTAACAAAAGACATTAAACAAAATAGGGTTTGCTTATATGAATCATCATTTCATTCCATCTAGTTCTATTACAGGTATTAACAAGACAAAACTTGGTGCTTCTATACAAGAGGCAATCCCTGAGGAAGAAAAACAGGTGATAATAAAGAAAGTGCAGTTACATGTCAATCATTGCCTTACACCTACCAAAGGAGATTGGCAACATAAATCCTTTCTCTTTGTTTCTTTTTATTAGTCACTATGTCATCCATTGGAATGTGAAATTTTAAATTATTTCACAATTTAGTGTGTATTTCAGATTTTCTATTACTTTTTGTTTCAACCAATTTTATTAATTTTCCATGATCCATAGATGCATCTATAGGTCTTCTTAGGGTATATGAGCAAATCATCTAAGACTTCTCTTATTTTATCATCAATTGATGCTAAACCATAAAACACAATTTTCACTCGTTTTGATAAATCGTCTAAGATGATTTCCCTTTCCTCATTTGTTCATAAAATACTATATTTTGAATGAATCCAACTCTTAATTAGTCTCTTTAAGTATTAACATTCTCACTTTTGCAAAATTTATTTTTAAGCATATTTTTGTTTATTAGTTTTATACTGTGTTGTAATAAATAGTTGAAATTTTGTGATGTTAGATAGTTCTGTTGCTAATTCAAAGGCATATTAACATAAAACTCCAAATGCACTTTTCCATATAAACCAACCTATTTATTTTTACCGTTATAGATCATAAATATAAAAAATGCACCAACTAAGAGAGGAGAATTAATTAATGTAAAAAACTAAAAAAATGGGTGAAGGCCTAAAACCAATTATGAATTGTGAGAAAAAGTTTAAATTTATATAATTCAATCTGACCATAAAAAAAAACATATGAAAGGAAAGATTCATGTGGCCACGTTATATAGTGAGATTATGGCACAAGTTGTGAAACCAGAAACTTTTAGGAATCCCATAACCATCTAATGTTATATCCTCATTATTGATCAAATCATAGAAGAAAACAAATGCAACTATAAAAAAATTAAATTGTTTTTTGTCACAGTAACTGAATTTTTGCTGGCTACTAACTCCATCAAGCTCTACATTTTAGTTGATGGCCTCCCAAAAATCTTCTTTGGCTGTGGCCATGGTCTTCATCAACCATACAAGGAAACTAAAGGAACTTCTTGTTTACTTTATTTCCTAATTAATGAAGTCCTCACTTTCACCACAAGCCAAATGTCACTAGTTTCAATGGTTCAGACCTTTGCTTGAGGTATTCCAAATTGCATTCTCCAATATATTGATGCAACCCTCGAGTCTCATGGGACCGATCTCAACCAGGTGATAGGCAATGCCTTCCTCAATACACACATTAAGGTTAATAACTGTCATTGTTTTCACTGTCGATACCACATTTGTCCCATTAGCAGCTTCCCTCCTTATCATAGGTAAAATAATTTCCTATTAAGAGGGTGTTTGTACACCTTGAAAATGCTCTAAAGGAAAACACTGGAATTCCTTTCCAGCATTTTCAAGGTATGTGTGTACCTTGAAAACTTGGAAAAGAATTCCAGCATTTTCCTGGGTATAAAAGGGGAGATTCAGCATTTCCAAGCCTCCCCCCAACCCCAATTTCAACAAAACAAATTCAGCCGCACCACCCGACTTACACATCTGCCACACCTCATCTTCCCTAGGCCCAGACTTCCCCATCAAAGATCACAATCCTCGTATGTCTGCTGAATCTCATGTAGAAGATCGCACAGTTCCTGGCTTGTCTCCTGTGTTATACACCATCTGTCACTGCCCATCTCCCATCATTGTGTGGTCTAAGATTGTAAACCCCAAATCTTCAGTTTCTACATAATGGAAGTTGTATTTCCGTAGACACATAAGATAAATTGGGTTAAATCATGTAGAGTTCAGTATAATAAACCACAAAAAGTTGATTTCCAGCAGCAGATCTAATCCAGTCAACATACATGATTAACATCAATCCACTTCTTATAGATATGACTAATACATGTATTCATGATTGGCTAGAGAGATTGTTATCTGCATTAAATTCTTAGGCAGCACTTGTCTGCTTTGTATTATATTGCCGCACCTATCTGCACTTATCCGCTTATCAACAAATGGGCATCACAACCAATCTTAGTAATGAGATTTTATAAATCACTTCAGGAACTTACCCACAACGTTCAGCACAGCTTTTAGAGATTATTGTAGCCTGTGCTCCACTGTCAACGAATGCCTGAAAAAAAAAAAAAAAAATTATCCAGTCAAATCAGATATGATTAAATTTATAAACAAAACAATATATATTACTGATGTATATTGTAATCTCAAAACAAAAGCATAACAAAATATCAGCTTCTAGTTGAGCAAATTATTATGCTAAATACAAGTGAAACTAAGGTTGCATTTGGGATTGATTTTGGACCCTACAATTTTGTAATTTCATGGTTTTCGAAACAAAATACCTAGGCTTCGTTTGTCAACGGAACTTCAACTCTAACAATAGAGAACTGAAGTTAAGAATAATTTCGTAAACAATGTTATAGCTAAATAATAAATTGTAAAATAAAAGTTTGTGTATAAGAATTTGTGTGATAATAATAATATATAAGAATTTGTACAGAGCTAAAGTTGAAATTGGAGGTGACCAAACAAACAAGACCCCAAACTTCCACTAACATGGCAGATTTTGCTTGAAATTGTAGAGTTTTTGAATTGTATTTCCATAGTAAGTTGGACAAAATTAGGGAATCACAAAAACATTGATTCTTGTCAATTTTCGTGATTTTGGAGGAATTATACTTTTTTAATGAAACATCCACTAGCATGAGTGTCTTTTGCTCGTGAATCCTTTCCAACAATCAAGGGTCTTTGTTCCTATCCAAATGTGATTTTGTATCGCAAGGTAAAATCTCTCTACTTTTTTTCCCTTCAAATCTATCTAGAATCAAGATTTTTATAAAATTTTCCCACCTCAAATTCCTATCCAAACATTACCTAAGAAGCATTCAGTAATACAAGTTTACTTTGTTTTACTTCATTTTTTGGTAAAACTAGTAACCAATGCTACACTTCAATATAACAGCAATCACTGCTACACTACATAAAAATTAACATTTAGTGAAGCTGGAAAAACTTAGAAGAAAATATCATAATTTTTTTAAAAAAAAAGGTTAGTTGTTGTTACCTTTATAGGTACTCCATTTACTTCCATGTCCACATATAGCATAACCTAGACATACATATAAACGTTCAAAGAATACTGCATTATAAATTGCAAGTTAAATAATAAGAACGAGAATAATACCACTCCTGCAAAACCTTCAGGGTTGTGCTCAAGAGCAGCCTCCCAGTTTTCATCAATCCCTTTCTAATGATATAATGATGGAAAAAATGAAGAGATTAGGATGCAACATTTGAAATGTAAGTCATTCAGATTACTCATGTAGTGAAGAAAAGATAACACTTAGATTTCACCTGAATGAACTTCCAAATTAAGATTATGAAATTGAAAATATAATGTATAAATGAATTTCACATCTGAAATTGTGATTCAGAAAAATAGATTTTTTCTTGTCAGAGTATTTATATATTAACAGCAGTTAATAGTCCCACATCAGATTTCTTACAATTTGTCATATTATGTAATCTATCTTTATGAGGTGTAATAATAGTGAATGGAAAAAGCACCTTCGACCTTTCCTAATTTTTACAACGTATCAAAACCTAAGTTTTGATAAAAAATGAGAGAAACCCTAGCTGCTATCACCACCTTGCTATGGTGGGGACATCAGACATGCGAAAATCCTAAGCTTTGTTCACCATCTTCCTCTCCACCATCTATCTCCAACAAAATTATTCAACATTAGAAATTTCTCCACCACCCCATTTTCCAAATTGTGATTCATCATTTCTAACCAAAAGTTCTGTCAGGTACCAGTATCTATAATCCATTCAGATTGGTGAGTTTTCTAACCTCTATGTAGCTAGAGAGGAAGATGGCAAGCATGGAGGGTTTTGCTGTGCAGCTAATACATGTTTTTCCATTGCATAGAAACATATGTTGCTAGATTTTTTGTAGTGTCAAAACAAGAATTAAAAGAAAGAGAGAGATTGATGAAACATGGGAGAGGAAGAGCGGAATTGGTAGGTGCCTTCTTTTAGGTTGTAATGTTCCAGGCCCAACAGCCTGAATTATTGGGGATTTCTGGGCAGCTCATCAAAACCAATCATCATTAGTCTACCCCATTACCCCATCTCTATTCAATCCTTATGTCAATAGATTCATGATATCCTTGTTTAGAAATGATGTCTTTTATACAACAGATCCTTATGGTTAAAGTTCCACAAAGTTTGAATAGTTATTTCCTCTTACCAGCCACATACTCAACTCTTCATCTACTCTAGACTACATAAAATACAATACAAACCAAATAGAGTGAGAAAAACAAGAAGAATAAAAGTATTGCAAAATTGACAGAGAAGAGCAATTTCAGACTCAAGCATACTGGAAAAGAAACAAGACATGTTAAACATTCCCAATATAAAGCAGTAAAAAGTAACAAAAGTCAAAAAATGTGCAAAAAATCTTTCAAGTGCACCAAAAGAAAGAGTAGAAATCAAGGCAATAACCAACCTGCCTGATTGCTTCTTCAATTTTCCGTTGTGACTCAACATCAAAAGGATCGGCATGCAGCAGGGCCTACAAATGACAAGAACATTACTTTTCTCTTGGCAAAATAACATTTTTTCAGTTAAAATTATACAGGAAATATTTTACATGCATAAATAAAACAAGATATCGAACTTATGGACATGACTGCATATATGGCAATCTATATGCATTAAAAATTAATGAAGTGTTCAATTAAATGGTTAAAGAACATGGCATCTTCTTCCTTATAAATGAAAATTACGAATATTGAGGACATGTCACCATTCTAAAAAACCATGAAGAAAGAACATGTGAAAAAAAAGGTCCTTACAAGAACTGCATAAAAAAAATCCTTACAAACTCTTCCTCTTGTTTACGTCGTGATTCTAATCTTTGCTGAATACGTGTTCTGAGGAGGTTCTGCAAATTATCAAGATCATCCCCGAGTATGGCCTGAGCAAGAGCTGGGTCACTCTGTAGAATTGCAACAACAAAAAATCAGGAAATTTAAAAACATTGGTGTGCTGAGTTATACATTTTTAACAAGTGTCAATAAAATGGACCACGTGGTTAAAACAATACAGGTCATGTCATCAAACCTGATACCTGTCAATGTGATCTTTTCCTCTCCCAACTTCTTGACAAAACTTTAACATTTTTACAATTAAATAAATTTATGAAATTTTAATATTTATTGACACAGTTTATTTCCTTACAAGATATTGATCAATGGTCAATGCAAAAAGAAGAGTATAAAGAAAGAAAAATAGATGGTTTCAACAGAACCCCTGGTATAATTATATTTGCAAACCATACAAGTCATAGGTAGTATGTAAAATGCTTCTACCTGGAAGAGTTTTTCCATTGTTTGAGAATCACGTCGTACATACTGCTGGAAAGCCATGGGATTGACAGCAGAACCGTCAGAATTTAATCTTAATTCATGTCTATCAGGGGCCCTGAATCATTGAAGTAGATATCATCAATATAAATCAAGAGCCCAATTGGATAATTCAAAATAAAAGAGAAAACAACAATAAAGAAGCACATGTGAGTTATGCAACGAAGGAACATGCTAAGATATGATATACATGTTATAGAGCTGAAGGTTTAATAAAATGAAATAGGATAGGCAAAAGTCATGTAATAACATCAATGCTTCGTTTTCGATGTTTGCGGTTGTGGTTGCACTTGTTTGGATTGTCAAATGGTAGGAAATTAATTTATCCATACTTAAGGTACCGAGGAACCATTGCAATGAGATGGAGCACGTTGCATGCCTAGAGAGGCCTAGGCAGTTGGTGTAAGCAACATACACGTACAATTAATAACAACTACAAAAAAGTAAACTGTTAAGAAAATAAATATATGAATATGTCAATACTACAAACCAAAAGTTTAAAAAGTTTTTTAAAAAAAAAACAAAATTTATCAAGAACATAATTCTTAAATATGGCAATAATACAAGGCATTAGATATATAATTATTGTAATGACCAAACAATTGAAATAAATGCACAAATATATATAGAATGTGAAATATTAATTAAAAAATTAATACAATATAAAATCGAAAAATGCTTTATAAGCATTATAAGTCCAGGAGACGGAGCACCCGGACCTAAAAAACTGGTAAGGCACCTAGGCAGCCATAAAAAGTATGAATTCATCTAAAATAGAATAAAGTTAGCGCTATAGCAGTTCTCAAGTTGACCATTCAAGTCCAAGTCTCTGAGCAGGACAATGCCGACGTCATATCTCAGACAGATTCCCCGATGTGAGATTTCACCATATGACTTCACTGACAAACATTCAAAATCACTGCTGCATATCAGTGGTTAGTTCATATGGAAAATTTCTTGCCATTGCTAAGGTTCCCCACTTTTTTCTAGTGTCGCACATTGCATGCGTAAAAGATGGTCGGAAGGAAAAGGATAACGTCCCCCACCCTTGTAACAAGTGGTGAATTAGTAGCTCATGCGGGCTGACACAGAACATCGGGGAAAAGAAACCCGCAAACTTCAAGAAATCTAGCAAGATGATGCAAAGAATTGAGGAAAAATTTTAATACAGAGGGGCCATAGCAGATTTCATGGTGAGCAAATCCCCTTCCACGACGCCAATGTCATTCAATCGCTCTGTGTCCCTCATCTCCTTCCCGTTGAAAAGCAACTGCTGCTGTTGAATCGAGTTCCCGGTCTAAAGGAAACAAAATAAAAATTGAATCACAATTGCCGCCACGACTAACAGTAGCAGCAGCAAGATCTATAAGACGACAAAAAAAAAGGTGTCTCAGACGAGACCACTAACCTCTACCTCCAGAAGCGCCTTCACGTTCTCAACCTGCGGTTAAAAAAACAGCTGAGTATTTTACAAACCAGAGGGATTGAAACCTAGAAACAAAGATCCAACTGGTTGCCTAACAGTTTCGCATGGATCGACGTCTAGCGTGAGGAATTGCTCGACGGAAGTCATGACGGTGATCTTCATCTTCTGAGGCGACTCTCGCAAGGGGAGCTTCCACCTTCAATTTCCACTCCGTGCCCGTGAGATGCTGTCGCCGGAGGAAAGCTGAAAAGAAACGACTCGACAAACCAGCGGGACTCCCTCTTTATAGACGACACTCTTTTTCTTTCGTGAGAAATTGAGTATATATAATATACCTTTTTATTTTTATTTTTAAATAATATTTGTAAGATACATATATTTTTATTTTAATTTTAATTTTATATAAATTTTTATACATCATCACAATTATATAAATTTTTATATAAAAATTTTATCATATAATTAATTATAAAAAAACTTAACTCTCAAATTTTCAAGATATTTGAAATTAAAATATCTTACTACTAAACATAGCTAATAAGAAAATTTATTAAAAATGGTTATTTTATGATTCTTAATTTTTCTAATATTCCTGAATATACAAGAAAAATGTGATTTTTAATAATATTTACATCAATTTTTTCCTATTTATATTTATTAGATTATTCCATAACGATATTTAGAGGATTTGTGCCTCCTAAAAATGTTAAACAAAAATGTTGAAAAAAATTCTTACATTTTTAGGTATTTATGCATTTTCGAAAATGTAAAAAAAAATTAAATTCTTTCATCATTACAAATATAAATTTTTTTGTCATTTCCTAACTATTAAATCAGAAAAATTCCTAGAAACTTTTCCTAACTATTTCTAAACTCATGACTACATTTAAAATATTATATTATATTTAAAATACTAAAATATAAAAAATTTATACATTTTTTAAAATTAATTTTCTAAAATTTTTGCAACATACACAAATAGTTTTAAAAAAAAATTCATTTCCTTCTTTCCATTTCCTAAATTTAACCTTTTTTTTATATTTAATCCTTTACTTCATACTTTTTTTAACGACATGACTATTACTTTAACTTGTCCATCAGATATTGTTTTGTAATTAGCTTTGATTATTAGTCTTTATAGATTTTTTTTTACTCCATTTACATTTACAAACCTTTGAAAGTACACAAACAATTTATAAGAACGAATTGTTTAAATTAAAATAGTAATTTGTATAATTATTTCAATTTTTACATTGATCAAAACTTAAGCTTTGTTTGGAAATAATTTTCTCCTTTTTTTAAATTATTACAGGTTAACATAATTATATAAATTCTTATACGTAATCTTTCATTTCACAGTATAATTTTATTACTATTTAATTTTATATAATACATAATTAAAAAATAAAGCCTTCAATGCAGCCTTATTGTGTCCTCTGTAGACAAGAGAGATTCACGAGTCCCCATGGAAGTGGTGCAAGTTATGGGCCCGAGAGCCCATACCAACGGTAAACTCTATAGGCGCGGTACGAGTTACGGTCCGAGAGCCCATAACGTCGGACGTCACATTGGACCTTGTCGGAATATTACTTTCGGTACGACGACAATTATTGCATTTAAAAATAAAATAAAATTCCAATCGAAATTACGACTTAAGTTTAGTTTTTTTAACCCAAGTCGATGTTTTTGAAGTAGAAAAAATGAATTTTGAGAGTAAAAAGTAAAAAGTGATTTTGAGGAAGAAAAAAAATTATTTTAATAATGAAAGAAATAAATAGAAAATCAAAAATATCATTATGATGATCAAATATTGAAAATTAAAAGTAAAGTAAAAAAGAAGAAGTCATAGAACATGAAAAGAAAGAAGGGGGAAAAAAAGAAGAGAGGAAAGGAGCGGAATCATGACACCGCATATTGGTGGAGATTTGATCGACGGGAGCATGTGCGGAGGGCTCATCAGTGTCGAATAATAGAACATTTTATATCAATAAGATAATCGTCAAAATGACGCAACGACACCTTCGCCTTCCACCTTCACCTTCCCAACACAACATGTCCATGGCGCCCCTGGAAAAGCAACAAAACACCAAAAAACGTACAGCGCATCTGCAAAACAATAAAACATGGCCGCTATTCGTCAGGGACGGGATCCACTACCAGAGGCAGCCCTCCATGAAACTCGACATAGGGATAGGCCATGGGACTGTCTCTTCCATCCTCTAGTCTCCACCTGTGTACACCAACCAACATATGTGGAGGACCACCATGTGTGTATAATATATACATAAATGGGTGGTGGACACTAATTAGAGCTGGAGCTCTGATGATTTTAAAATGTGGAGAGAGATATATATTGAAGGGGATCGAACGTGGAACCGTGGCCTGGTGCTCTAGTGCTTAATTGCTTGCTTGAAGGAAAATGTGAACCTACCTGAAGTTGAGCAGAAGGTGGTGGAGGAAGAAAGCGGTCTCCACCCTAGCGAGCTCAGAGCCTGGGCAGTACCTTGTTCCTCCACCGAAGGGAGTAAACTTCTTTCTCGTCGTTTGAGTTTTGCCCTAGTTCAGTGTTTTCAGATTGCAACAGAATCAAAATGAGGTTCACCGTGTAGATATTTCAGTAATCTTGTATGATTTTATGAGAGAATGTTACTTCAGATTGCAGCTTTTATATATATAAATATACATATACATGTATATGTGTGTACCTGCCATCTCCACGGATTAAACTCTGAAGCATTATTATGAAGAGAAGGATCCAGATGGACTGCACTGAAAACAGGAAGTACTTTCCAACCAGACGGAATCACATAATCTGTCAGAAACAACACACGATTAGCCCATGCAGTGAAGAACGAAGGGCGTCGCAGTTGGAATTGTCTGCAGTGGCCGGACAGATCAACTGACTGGACCAACGATCGATCATTGATCACCAATTCACCACACGTGTAGATGTAGTACCTTTGAAGCGGACGTCATCCAGCGCCCTTCTATGGACAAACTTTACTACGTTGCCACACCTGAGCGTCTCGTTGATCACCTGGAGAGACCATGTACACCAGAAACAATTAATAGCACATGGGAGGTGGGCAGAGGCAAAGAAGAAGAAGAAGTAGGAGGAAGTCGATCGGGCGCTTACGTTCTGGGTGAAATCCATCTTCTTGTAATCTTCCAAGGTCAAGCACTTTTCGGTGTGGGGCTTCATGGATCGGATGTTCTCATGTTCCGACTGGAGAAGCCGTGGATAGATTTAAACGGAAATTCAAAAGGGAGGCAATTAAGAAATGCAAACAAGGAAGACAGAAACGAAAGGGGTCTATCTGATCAAGTGCGGCGGCGAACCTTGAGGCGCTGGAGCGCAGGTGGGCAGTGGCCGAGAAAATAGACGGCCATGACCATCAAGATGGAGGTGGTTTCATAGCCGCCGAGCAAGGCATCCAGCACAAAGCTGAACTTTTCCTCCTCAGACAATGTGTCAGCCGACAGCAGCATATCAAGGAAGTCACACTTGCTGCAGGCGCCACCTGCTTTCTTCCTCTCCTCCACGATGGACCTTATCGTAGAAGATATTCGATACCTCGCCTGTGAAAGGGAAAAAAAGGGAGAGGGAATAATAACATATACGAGATCGAAAAGCTTGGGCCATGTGTATTATTATATTATTAGTGTAAAGGAGATCGACGATTACTTGAGGCGGACGACATATATACAAATAAGATTTAAGAATGTGTGTGTGTTGGAAAGTAGACCTGGACAGCTCTCGCATATGGCAAGCCTGGAATGTAGACAGGGAAGGAGACGAGGCCCTTCATGAATGTGAGGAAGTCTTCAAGTATTCTCAGTGTGTGCAGATCATCTGGGTCCAACCCAAGGACCTGCTTCACAATGACGCTGAAAGTGAACTGCAAGAGTCCACGCAGAAGAGATAGAGAGAGTGAAAGAGATAGAGATATATATAGATATATATATATATAGAGAGAGAGAGAGGAGGGTGGTCAGGTCGATCAGGCATATCAACATGTAGAACGACTAGATTGATACTTCATATTGTGGTGGTGCATATATGCATGGAATAAAAGTGATGGAGGGTGGATAAAACTTGGCGAATGGGTAAGTGCCGGCTAGTGAACGTGCACTCACTTTTCTTGCTTCTTCGCAGAAGAGCACTTGTCGCTTGTGTTTCCACGTCTCCATGATGCTAATCGCGGTTCTCTCCATGTCGTTGAGGTATCCATCTTTGAACTTGATCGAGCCGACAAGCGACAGCGCCATGGTCCTTAGCCTCTTGTGAGCATCGCCCACCACGACAAGCAAGGAATTCTTCCCCAGTATGCCGTGGATGGAATTGGGATAGCTGCACTGGAACAGCTTGTCCTCGTTTTGAAGTACGAAATGGTTAAGCTCCTGGTCGCAGGAGACAATTGTTGGGGAGAGGAAGAGGTGGGACGTGAACACTTTCCCATACCTGCAGGACCAGCAAACATATCTCAACCTTGCAATCTCACCCTCCTCGAACCAATTAATCATGCATCTATAGTAGACAAGGTGAAACATGTGCGACGTCACCACCCACGGATGATAGCGAGAAAAACCGCAAACACACGCAAGAAGCAAGAACCAAAAAAGAGAGGGGGGGTTGCAAAGAAAAAGGAGAACAACAACGAAGGAGATACATAGAAAAATCATCAACAATAACAACAACAACAACCGAACAACGTCGACAGGAACAACAACAAGGAGAAAGAAAAGAAAAGAAAAAAAAAGGAAGCATCTTGTCGGCAAGCAAAGAGACAGCAACATTCGTACATCACGGTTTAAAAGGCAACGGCAGCAGGGTAGGATCGAAGAAATGCAGATCGATACTTGAGAAGATGGAGTAGGGGGTGGGGTGGAGAATTGATGGATAAATCACCTAGAGCAATGCTCTTTCAAGAAGCTGCCAATGGTGTTGGAGCCATGCGGCTTCAAGAAACTCAAGGTCTCACCAACCAAAGGCCACCCAAAGCTTCCCGGAGGAGCAACCCCACGATTGAGGAGGAGAGGGACGAAATGCTTGGAGACCAAATACAAGAGCGCAACTGCTAATCCCAGGGGCAGGAAACAAAGATTCACAAGCATCCTCACTCTCTGAAAGGATCTCACGGATTTGGAAAAGCTCACTCATCTCCTTCCACGCTGTTAGCCTGCCCACTATTTATTGACCCCCAAGAACAGAGAGAGAGAGAGAGCGCGAGACAGATGGTGGTAGAAAGAGATAGAAAGAGATAGAGTGAGAGAGAGAGAGCGCGAGACAGATGGTGGTAGAAAGAGATAGAAAGAGATAGAAAGAGATAGAGAGAGAGAGAGGTAGTGGTGGTCTGACAATCAGAGAAGAGAAAAAGGTCAGCAGACTTTGGCAGGACGGAGAAGTTTAACTTTTATCGGAAATGAAATAGTAGCGTAGCTGTAGCATCTAGGGTACATTGGCTGGGGTGGTGGTGGCATTTACCTTCACACGCGTGTGAGCAAAACGATAAATGCACGAGGATGGCATAATTGTTTCAAAAAACAAAAACAAAAAAAAAAACACCCCACGATGATGGTCGTGAGTGATGAACCTGCCGGAGTATTTATTCCCCAAACACTCCTCTTTGTTCCTCTATTATTTATAATAAAAATTATCATAAATATTTACTTTACGATCTAAAAGATTTGTATCTTTTATTAAAATATTAAAAATTTAGAAATAACAAATTTTATAAGATTATTTATGTACTTTAAGAAAATTTTAAAAAATTTATATTTAATTTTAAAAAATTAAAAATATTTTAAATTTTTAATATTTAAAAAAAAATTAAAATTTTTCGTTCATTAATTTTCAAATAACACAAATACCCCATTAAACTTTTAATCACGAGAATTACATGTAAAGTAAATAAGTACTTTCCTTTTATGAACATTTATTTCAGTTACGTCATCTGCACGTACGTACGCCAGTTTTATCTTCGATCATTTGCAATAATAATATTGAGCGGTTTTTTTTTTTTTTATCCACCGTCACTTCCTCGGGATAAGGCAGACGATTAATGTGCGGCATCTTTGTTACCGGTTATTATTCTACGTGTGTTTCTTTTTCAAAATGTCAAACTCACAATAAATACACGATATATATACCGAATAATTCTGTCGGCCCCTTTTTTTCCCTGCACGTAAATTAAAAAGTAAAAACATATCTTGTGCGAGACTTCCACGGTTTCGGAATAATTACGTTAGTTTAGTAAGGAGTTTCGATCATTTGAAATTAAAAAAAAATCATTTCTGAATAAGTGACATCATGTTTGTAGTTTTAGTTTCTTAATTTTCATTTTCAAATATACTCTCAAAAATTTTTAAAAAATTCAAATTATATCAATAACAATTGCATCATATTGAAACACGTGATACAGTCATTTATAACGTAAGTAGGGAGCTCCATACAAGAAATAGTTAAGAAAAGCGGAAGTTTTATAAGGTCATAAAGATCACTCCAAAGAGGAAAAATTGTAATGGACATTGATTTTTAAATAAATGTTATTAATGAAAAAAAACTTGTAACAGAAAATAATAATTGTCAAATTTATTATCGATGATTACCAAAATTGGAATTGAACACAAAAGGTGTTAAACGTGCTAAACCACTCACACAAGGTGAATGTGAGATCCATTCACTTAAGTGAAAAGAATTTATATTGATAAATATTAACTTTTTATCATTCTTCAGCAACATACTTAAAACATGATATGTTAACTGATCGAAATTGTTGTAAAGTGAATATTTTTATTTGAGTACTTCCAAAAAAAAAAACAAATGACGCATGCAATTCGACGGAAAAAAGCTCGGAGGACTGTTTACAGATCATAAGTACTAAAATTTGTCTCCAACGGCATCTTTTGGAACAGTCGCTTGTCTAAACGAAGACATCCCTAACATAAGACAACACTGTTTGACTTTTCCACGTAAATCAAACAACACACGTATGAAGCCAACTTTAACCGTTAATCGTTAAGTATGTATTTGTACACTGAAAAATAATTTTAAAAAAAATTTAACGAATATATTTGGAAAATAATTTTATGAAAAAAACTTTTGCAACGTTCCAACATGTTAGAGAAAATATTTTTTTAGATGTTTGAACAATTGATAGAAAATAAAGAGAATTTTTATAATACATCGTAAACTTACGTAATAACATAAAAATTATCAAATGTTATATAATAAATTAACTATATAATGTTATACAATTCGAATATACTAATATATTTGTATAAAATACTTCAATCATATTTTTTGAGAAAAATATATTTACATATACTTTAAGTAAAAATTTCAATACAAAAATAATAACTTAATAAATAATACATTACGTACATATTAAAAAATAAATAATTATAGATATACGATGTACCTACCTACTTGACAACAATATATTTATTTAATATATAATGACAATCAATAATTTATACTAAAAATGAATATACCGATGAACTCATCATAAATGTACCAAAGCCGGATGGTACAAGTTGACGAATGGATAGATGAACATTGTGGATGTAGAGATTTGGCAGAACGTGGGGATTGTCGACGCAAGGGTCTGCAGGCGTAGAGGAGTCGTCGACGTAGAGGTTTGTCAATGCGTGGGGTTTGTCGACATGAAGGCTCAACGAGGATGACTAACGGGCTGTGGTATGATGTGCGAGATTGGGTGTGGAATACACGTGGAGAAGGGAGTAGGGGTTAGGTGAAAAGTTGTTAGGTAAATAATTTTGAGATAAAAAGTGAAAAAATAATAATTTTAATAATAAAAAAATAGATTGAAGAATATGAATATTATTATGAAAATGAAAATACTTTTGTGAAAGTAAGGAAAAGTGTACGATACATTAGTTAACTAATAAATGAAAGGTCAACTATGTTAAAATAAGTCATGTTATTTTTTATGTAAAATTATCTAACATATATATATGTTACATACATACACACGCATATATATATATTCTCAAATTATTCATCCGTCAATATATATATACATCGAAGTAACGTTCATCTCTATATATTGCTAATGTGTTGCGATCTTGTGATAAGATGGGTTTCAAAACTGCGACTATAAATTAAATTTAAGGGAAGTCCTCTAATTAACTACAATATTATTTCAATAGTATTAATATACGAGGGCACGGGTCCTATAGAAGTCGGTTCTGTAGATCTATCGATTTCACGATCAACATATGAAATTTACGTAACTTAAAAGTTATTCTCTCTCTTATAGGTGAAATTTAAAAAAGACACACTCTCTCTTCACCTAAAAAGGTGTGTACACACACTCTCCCTTAACTTTAAAACTCCACCCACGTGCATCTACGTCAATTAACTTATGAATTTTAATTAATCGTTTATTGATTACAAATACGGTGATTAAGGTTTTTTAAGTGCTTAATTAACATATGCATTAATTTATTATTTTAATATGTTGGAGTAAGTGATTAATAAATTATTTAAATCAATGACTTAAATTTTTGATGAAGTGATAAAATATTTGTGTGGTTTTGTATTTTATATTTTTAATTAATTGATTTAATTATTAAATATATCTTCAATTTATTTGTGAAATATTCTTATAATTTGTAAAATCATTAATGAAAATATTAGGGTGGATTTGATTTTTAATTAATTAATTTTGAATTAAAAAAGATTTTGATTACCTACTGTGTTAAATAATTTAGCATTAAGTTCAATATTTTCAGTTATATTCAATTAATAACTAAATAGATAATTAGCAAATATAATTATAACTTTTAAATTACCATCAAATTATAATTGAACATTAATTAAGTTATATCCTACAATCTTACAAGCATACGTGGTAGGAACTTAGAAGATTGGTGTTTAAATTTAAGTTCATGAGTTACATCCTACAATTTTTCATCACGTGAAAGTTTAAGTTCACATGTGATGAAAGATTCAACGTTCTGTATTAAAAAATCAGACAATTGTACTAAAAGATCGATGTTTTAACATGAATACGTGATTTTTTAAGTCACGCATGTGCATTTTAAAGTGCACGTGTGAATAGTGTCAGCATTTTAACTAAAGAACCGTAACTTTAAGCATAAATGATCGGTGTTTTAGCAAGACTTGTGAAATTTTTAAGTTAAACATGTGAAATTCAATTTTTAAGTTAAGAATAGTACTTAGGCGTTTTGTGTTAAAAGTCAGGGTCAAGGAACTGGTAGTCGAGAGGGAGCTAGTGAACTGGTAACTGGGGTCGTGTATCGACTTGTGGGCCGACTGCCGTGTACCAAATTTCACCCATCGATCGATTTACAACCGCACCTGTAGAGTCTACGTCCCCTAAATAATTTAACATTAAGTTCGTAACATAACGGTAACATTAAGTTTGTAATCAGTCTGTAGAATGTTGATCAACTTACAATCCATTAGCTTTTGAAAATTCGAATAGTTGATTTTTTAATTAAAAGTGTGGTTTCGTTACCCATACATTTGTTGTTCAACCCATACATTTCAGATTAAACATATTTTACTTTGTACCATGTACTGAAATACTTTAGGTAATTAATAGTTTCGATTGGGAAAAGGAATCACAGGTGAAATATGATTTTCTTTTCATGTTAAAATAAAATGGCCACTTTAGGAAGAGGAATCACAGGTCTTTTGCATGGGTGACAATGGCGGGAGGAATTTTGTTTCACTCTCTCTCTGCTTTTCTCGTCACACTCTCTCTACCGTCTAAATTTGATCTAACGGCCATTTACAAAATTAACTTCTGTAAACACCTATAGAGTCATTTTTCCCTTAATATATATATTAATAATTTCTATAAAAAATAGAGTAACATCAATCTCAATTTGATCACAAATATAATAATAATAATATGATACCTATTATTCTAGGTTATAACCAATTTCGAAAGTTGAAGTTAGAACGGTAGAACGAGTTAAATATTAAAACTTTATACGTAAGAATTTATATCAAGACAATGACATATAAAAATTTTAAAAACTTTAATAAAGTAAAACAAGACATGGAGGAGGGTATATATCGGTAATATCGGTACCCTGCAAGCATTGTAATATCCTCTTCCACCCTCTTTATTCTATTCCATTCCACTCCCTGAAAGTTATTCGCAGCCGCACGAGTTGTGGTACGTACTGTAGTTGACTGCTGCTGCAACAGCAGGGCATGCAGAGCAGAAGGAGCTAGCTTCTGGTGTTGCGTTGCGTTGGTAAAGTCACCTCAGAAATCATAAGTCATGTCTTCCCTAGCTCCTCTCCCACAGTGCCGTTCTGTGATGCAGCAGTCCCGGTACCTCCCAAACATCGTAGAGTACACATAGCACTGCACCAACCCCTTGGTTCTATTCCATTTCACGTGAGGGTTTGAACTACAGCAATAGACAACGCAGAATAGGCGATTTCTGCTCTCGAATTAATCCTCCCTACTTCCTTAATTTCTTCGTCTTGCCGTGGTAGGACAGTGTACGTAGCAGTAACACTCGATCGAGTCAAGAAAATTAATACATTGTGGTTGTTGCTTGCTTGATCTGGGTTTTTGGATCGATCAGTTAGCAACCCCTGACCCTGATTCTCTGACATGTCGATCGATCGATAGATCGTTCGTTGCTCCCAAAATACACAATTAAACAAACCCAAATAGCAGTGGAAGTGCCTTTCAGTTCAGAGGGGCGTCTGCAGCATGCCGTTAGTTTGCATAAACCTGCCAGTGATCGATCATCGATGACGATGGTTTCGGCACAACCGGTCGATGGAGTGTTTGTCGTCTGTCAAACAAAATCTCATTCATTAATTCCCCTGCCCTTCTTAATTTACACGTACAGGTCTCACCTAATTGTGCAGCAAATTAACCAAGATTATACAGTAACGAATGAGATGATCAACGAATGGGTCCATGTATTGGAAAATGACGAGTGAAATTAAGATTTTTATATTACTTTTTCTATTAATCAATTGGTTTCAATACAACATGATAGCTAGCTACCTTTTAGCTTCCATCCAACGACATGATTTGCTTAACGATAAAACCAGCACCTCGATCCTCTTTGGATCACCATCAACGTGCAATTAACATATATATATATATATGTCCTACCTTGCTTTTTCTCTGGTTTTTTAAGTTTTCCCCGACTTCACGGGGCTGCCTTCTCGTCTCCTTCTTCGAAATGGCACGGGTGGTGTCGGGACATGCCAGGTCCAGTCATGGGTGCTCGACTACACTGCAATGGTATAAACCACCGTACGTAACCAGACAACACCCACAAACATGCACATACACACCTTCTCTCTCTCTCAGCTTCATCGCTTTGCTTTGACTGCAACAATAGACGAAGCAAAGAAATCTATCTACCGGCGAGACCCGGCAAATCAGCCTGTCACCACCCTCCTTGTCTCGGGTAGAGCACTCGCTCCCACCTGCCGACGCCTGATCAATCAACCTGCGCCTCCCTCCTCCACCATTCACAGATTCACTCACATCGATCGAATCATAAGTAAAATTGAAATTTTCATATTATTTGTGATTTTTTATACTAATCAATTAATTTTAATAAGTTAGGATTCGAAGGTGAGCATTGGAATCGGTGTTAAATCTTTCGATTGACAAATCTCAGTGAAAGCATTGATGTAAGGCTTTTTTCTTATTTATAACTTACCACCGTCATTACCTTCGCACGGTCAAAGAAATTAACGGCGGACGATGAATCATCAACTGTGGCCTTTTTCCTACGGGTGGTGTGGCTGCTGAATCCACGCCCAGACGAAAGTCTCATGGCCACCATTGCCGCGCCGCTCGTGCGTGAGATGCTCAGCCCAGCCTTAGCACATTTTCGAGTTTGTCTTCATCGACCATCCAATGCTTCCATACCTCAAATGGAAAAGTCGCATCCAAACAACAGCTTCCGAGCATGCACAATTGGATTACTAAGTACTGTTATCTGTAGCTAAATGAGATTTTACAATTGCTTAAGATTAAAAAATGAAAAAAGAAAAGAAAAAAGGAGAAGGATGAGACACGTCCTTCAGTCTAGAACCAATGCAATCGAGACACGTGACATGTACGTGGTCACGACAGCATTAATTTATGGGAAATAGATATCACGGTTAGAGATGTCAATGGGTAGGGCCAGCACAACCCAGTGGTCGCATAACTTGGCGATCGATCTAGTGACCTTGCGGCCTATTCTCTCACCAATGACATGACTCGTTGAGCCCTTTTGGTGCACCAATGCATGTGACCATTCACCCAGTTAGTCGCATGATCTGGCGGCCCATCCCTCACGCCGACCACATGACCAATTCAACCCCCTCCCTCCTACACACGCGACCGTTCACCCCACCGGCCACACGACCTAGCGACTAGGTCCCGCCCCCCTCCCACACACTTTTTTTAGTGTTTGTGTATTTTAGAAAATAGGAAAACAGCTTTTTATTTACAGCATGTATTTATATACATGTGAAAAAAAATTTCAAACCTCAATTCCTTTAAAAAAAATTTCCTCGACCCCTCTTTCTCTCTCATACACATCGTACATTTAATCACTTAACTTTCATCAATCTAGTTTTGATACTTTTTTAATATCTTTTTTGGTTGATTACTATTATTTATTAAATAATTATATTATTATCAAATAAGTACATCATGCATCTATAATTATTTATTTTTAAATATATATACAGTACATTGTTTGTTAAATTATGATTTTTGTATTGAAATTTTTAATTAAAGTATATGTAAATGTATTCCTCTCAAAAAAATTATGATTGAAGTATTTTATACAAATATATTGATACATTTGAATTGTATAATATTATACAGTTCATTCATTATATAATATTTGATAATTTTTATATTATTATATAAGTTTATGAAGTATCATAAAAAAAATTTCATTTTCTATCAATTGCACAAATACCTAGAAATTTTTTTTTTTGATGTGTATAAATGTTAGTAAAAAATTTTCCATAAAATTATTTTTGAGATTTACCTTAAAAACTGTTTTTCAAATTTGTCAAATTTTCTAGGAAATAATTTTATAAGTGCAAAAACAGACCCTAAGACTTTGTTTGACGGTTAAAAGATTGTGAGTCTGAAATTCACATTTTTAGGTTAATTAACATGATTTTCGAAATAAGAAAATTTATTTTTATTTCCCTTTCTTATGGCTACAATGTAAACTTCTACTTTCATTATATCATTTATTAAAACACACATTTCATATAGTAAAAATATGTGCAAACTTTATTTTCAAATTAAATATAAAAGGTAAAATTAGGTAAGGTGATGCTCACACTTTTCAAGAAATTATATAATGTAAACTTTTGGTACGATGTTTTTAATGTAAAATGTTAAATATAGGTTGTTTGGTAAATGAAATGTATAGTAAAAATGGATGTACATAGTAAATATAGTTTAAATAAATGGACCACACTTTAAATATTTTATGAAATTTAAATCAAGATATTGGATTCAAGACACGACGAAGATAAAAACAAATAAATGAGCGGTTGTTTTAATTTTAAAATATAGTTTTTAACTTTGAAGTAATATTATAGCAACACTTGAATGAATGAACTATAAACCAAGAATTATGTTTATTTATTAGAGTAGTGATTTCTATAAAGTTACAATTTTACCATTAAAGGATTTTTTTAAAAATGTAATGTAATTAATATTTAACGATCGAGTTTATTCTTAGTAATGATATTTTTTATAAATTTTTTTTATTATTAAGGATATTTTAAATACTACAATTTATATATATATATGTGTGTGTGTGTGTCAAAATACATTTTAAATTATACGATGATACATGTACGTAAGAATATATGTAAATAATTATGGAATGATATATATAAATTTTTTTGGATTGAAAGGGTGCTTGCGTCTTTTGAAACTAGAAGTTTTGAAAAGTCTTAAAGAGTTACGTGAAAGTAACTTTTAAATTTTTTCAAAAATTAACATAAGAGGAGTTGCTACGTAAAGAGACCAGATTTATTATATTTGTTTAATTGTTTATAAACTAGAAACTCTTACAAATAAATACATTCAAAATTACCTTAAAATGAAGATGGAATGACTTTTTTAAGAGCAACTCCGGCTATGTTTGATAACAAAATATTTTGAATATCATATAGAATTAGTAGTTGACTTTTCTTATCGAATGAAGTTAAACTTTATCATGAATTATAACATAAAAATTTGATAAAGACATATAAAAATGTATATAAAGTTAAAATTAAATCTAAAAGTCAAACGAAACTTCAAACTAACGGAATGTCGAACATTTATCTTTTTCAATAAAAGTTATGCTCCGATTTTATAAATGAAAAGACGAAAATACCCTAAGATATACGTGCACATGTACATATTACGGCAGACCAATGAAAAATAAAGTTGCAGAGCCGTCTCAATAATTCAGCACGCAACCGAACGAACGGATAAGATTTGTTTTTTAAAAAATAATAATAATTTATGCGTACGAAAGACACGAGGCATTGGTGTTGAGGGAGAAGGACCACATCCAAAGATTTATCGTCACGCACGCATGCGTACAACCTGCCAGAATAAAGCGTTTTTCCATTGATCGTATCCCAACTTGAGAAGAAAAAAGGGACAGCGAGGGAAGGGGTGAGGAGGACGTCCGATCCTCCAGCGAAAGCGTCCTCCGATCCTCCTCCGTCACCGCATGCATACCTGCGGCTTCTAGTGTACTCTTGCCGGTCGTCGACATGGTCCCCTCCCGGTGTCCACCCGCGCCTGATTAGGGTTTTCTCTTGGTACGATGCAGGGGGCGAGCGGGCGAGCGAGCCTGATCTTCTTCCGACGACGACTACGGTAGCGTTTTCGGGGAAAAGTGCGCCTAGGGATTTTTATTTTTATTTTTAGCTGCATCCGAAATTTAATTTTGTAATTTATATGTGATATTTTAAATTTGTAATTATAACATGATAATATGTTAATATTTACTACTTTTTATTATTTTTTATTACATGTATAAACATCTAAAATTTAAATTTTATTACTTTTTTTTTATGTTTCTCTCTTCGTCATTTCCTACTTTTTTTTCTCATTTTTCTTTTCGATATTTTTTAATGTACAAACGCTCAATCAGTCTCAATGTATAAGTCTAAGTACAGGTAACTGTTAGAATTTTAAGATTAAATTATTATCAATATATAATAAAAAATTTACTTAAATTGAATGAGCATCATTTTCTGATTTAAATATCAAAAAATTTATCAATTGCTGTTTAATTTCATTTCTTCATTTTTAAAGAAACAAAAATAAGGTTACAGTACTATAATATTATAGGCTAGTGATGACAAATCAATAATTATAGGTCTAAAAATTGTCACTATAGGTGACATCATTAGTGACAACTTAACGAATCTGTCACTATTATCTATGGTAATGAACCACTTCCATATAGTGATGAATTTAATCAAAAATTAAAACTAAATTTACTATAACATAAAAATAAATGCAAAAATTTTTCTTAGAAAATTAAAATCTCTGGTTTAGAAAAGTAAATACGATAACCTTTTTTTCAAAAATACTAGTTTTGGATTTCAATTCTAAAAGTACTTCAATTTCTAAATAAAAAATGCTGCATTGAAATTCACAACATTTTTTACACCACAAGAAAAACCACTTTTTGTGATAGACCTTTTCGTCATTAAAGGTATAAAATTTCGTCACTAAATGTTCTACTTATCTGTTACTACATACAGTCGCCAATTTTAATTATAAATCCGTCATTAAAGAACTTTAAAACAAGGCTTGAATCTGCAAAACCTGACGGGCGTAATCCACTACAAATTATATATTGTGATGGTTACTTTTGTCACTAATGTAGTTTAGTAATGCAAAGACAGTTACGTAAGATATTTAGTGACGGAAAAGTCGTCCGTATCATAACCTTTTAACCGACGAATCTGTCACTAAATACCTTTTGCGACGAATGAGAATCCGTCGCAAACTACATATTGTGACAATTACATCCATCACTAAAAGACATTAGTGACGGAAAAACACAATCACGTAAGATATTTAGTGACAAAAAAATACATTTGTATCTATAACCTTTTAACCAACTAATCCATCACTAAAGACCTATTGTGACGAATGAGAATCTATCACAATAAACATTCCTCAATTGCATTAGTAGCAATAAACATGTAAAACCTGGAAAGAATTATAACAAATTAATCAAAAGGCATCCACATTCATAAAAAGAATTACTACACATACATTGACAAAATCCTGAAGTCCTTCACATTCACATTCACATTAATCTCCAAAAATATATAACAACATTGTCAAATATACATTCACATTCACATGCGTAACTGAGCATACATAGAAAGAGTCAAATACTATTAAAATTCATTACATTGTTGTAGAAAGAGTCACAACATTGTCAACATATTTCTAATAAAATTCATTATATCCATCATGTTTGAAGCAGAACATTCTATATTAGGTACTGTAATCTGTCAAATGTACTTACAATAATTTTAAATGTAAAAGTATTAGATTCACAATATCATATATGACAAATATAATCTGTCAATATAATACGCGTAACACACAAAATCAAGCAATCTAAATTACAATTATAAAATTACATGTGGACGTGATACTTACAAAATTTTGAAACCAAACAATATTGCTACAACTGCATCTCCTATTGTTGTAAACCTTCCAAAGGACCTAAGTAATGGTGTGTCATTCTTTACTGCAACTTTAATTATGACTTTACACCATTCCCCTCCTATAGGAGTGTCATGAACCAATTTCTCTGGGTTTTCAAAAATAAACAGGTCAATAGCTACGACTTCTAGCACAAGATGGATTGTACATGGACAAAATGATGAAGATCCAATCTGCATACGAAACGTGCAAAAATACATCACATATTATCATATAAAATACATATAATTCAGTAATTCTTGTATTAAAATAAAACTACCTGTTGTCATGCCTGTAGTGAACTCATACGGCTTGATGACGATGACCAAAACAGTGTTTGTGGAATGTCCATTGACAAGACAAGCTACAATATGTATATAAAATTAAAATCATATGAAGTGCGCCAAATAAGTACTTGTAATAAAATGCCTTTCATCCCGATCAATTATGCTTGGATTGATGACACTCGATCTTCTAGACTTACGTTGCTCGAATCCTTTGATGATTTATTGAAATATTGACTTCTAGATGCTCGACTTTGCATAGAATATGGTGACCAATAATCGATGGGTCGGGGGCCTAATCCTAAGTCTCGTATACATCCACGTTGTTCCTTGCCAAAAACTTGGCCTAATATATTATGTGGACTCAGCACATCTTCAGAACCATTTCCCTATGACTGTTGTGTTTGCCATATTTCTTGTATTTGTTCCTGTTTCATAAAAAAAATGAAGTCATTCTTAACACATGTCTACAATGAATCTGCAATTATATTTAAGTCAAAGTAAGAGTCTTTCCGAAATTTGGGTGATTTTAGCATTAACCATTCTACCATCTTTATGTCTTCTACTAATCACATACATGTTAGTTCTGCTTGGCGTTGTCCTTGTTTCTTTTTTCTACATGTAAATACGTCTATAAATACATATGTGTTATGTAACACTAAAATGCAAATAATTTCATACACCAAACTCACATATGCATCGACAACCCGAGCAATATTGTGTTGTCCTAGAAAATGATTTGAAGTCAATTATGATCGATTTTGTGCATTTTGATCGTAGTGTCCCTGTAAAATAACATTTTGATAAAGTACATCTCGAGCTTAACAAATTTGTTTGATAATTGGTCCAAAGTATAATTGTTTGATAAATACTTTGAACTGATTTGATGCCTAATGTTCCACTAAATTCTGCTAATGCCTAGAAATGGCCCGATCGTTCAACTCAATTGGAAATTCCTCACAACAATCGTGTTTGGTGTAAATAGCATGCAGACGATACTTTCAAGATCTCCGGTCTTGGTTGATCCTCTGAAGTAACCAATTCTTCATGCCTATTGTGTTTGGGATATCAAAATGCTCCTACCAACATTTACATATATACATTATTTCATGGAAGTTAACAAAAATAATTAATTTAGGAAATTGTGATAAGAGTTTACCTCAATTTTATGTATGACATCATCTTTGTTGGTTTGTGGAAGAAGATGTCACGTTTTTACGTCAATGGGGAATACATGCCCATTCTTTGCCAACTTCCCACAAAATTGTGAAATAGCATTTGCAGATTCACCAATAGGTTGGTTGCATTCATTGACCTGTATTTGCAATCGTTGTTCAGTAGTCAATTTCACTACTTTTGCAAGTAGGGTTGGTCCTCTCTTTCTTCTAACTCGCCCTACTATCAAAGTTTGCATGTTGACATCTGGTGTCTCGCATGAAGGACCAAATGTCTGGCCAACCTAAAAGTAAGGTTGTTGAGAGGGCGACTGAGAAGGTGGCTAAGAGGGTGGCTGAGAAGGTGGCTAAAAAGGACTTCCCTCATATCGTACTCCTAATGTGTCTGCAGGTGTAACTTCTGAATGTCGGTACAAATATGGTGGAGATGATTCCAGACTAATGGTTTCATCTGAATTATTAACATCTGAGGCTACAATATTCTTATGCACCAATACTTTCCTTCTTCGATACATACTACATGGATCAGAGATATAAACATAAAAAGTGCAAAAAAATCATATAAGTATAAAATATTAAAGTGCATAAATATCGATGTATAAAAAATATAATCAAAAAAAGTATAGGAGAAAATCATACATATTAATTTCAAGAGAAATATTAATAGGATAGTTACAGAAGTTTAACATACATGTCATTTGTATATTACATTTTTTCTCATGTTTCACTGATATATATCTCGAGAATGTGCTTTTACAACTACATGTCATCCCTTTTCTTTTGGATCGGGAACATAAAATACTTGTTCAACTTGTGATGCTAATACAAAAGGATCGTCATGTTGGCAACGATCGAAATTAACTAATGTGAAGTTAAATTCATCTTATTTTACAACACGATCCCCTACTGAGTAATCCACCCAATCACACTTGAAGAGCAACACCCCTTTGTCTATCATGTAGTTCAACATTACGATCTCATCAATGATACCATAATAAGTGACATTACCAATTATGAGATTTTTATCCCTTTGGCTAGCATAACAACTGGTTTTTGCTATAAGTGACATTTTGTGTTCGTCTCCTCTTATCCACATCTTTTGTATGAAACTGTGTACCATTAACAAGGCATCTTTTGTATTTCTTCACATGTGGATTAGGTCCCGTAGCCAGCCACCTAAGATTAATATTAACGTCTTCACCTCTGCACTCACGCAACGTGCGTACCTATGATGAATTAAATATTGTTATCTAAATTGTTACATATTTTAACCTCCAAATAAAGGAAAATATATGGATAAGATAATATCCCATCCTTGACTACTCACATGATCTCGAAGCCAACTTGGGAATCTGGTGGAATGAAGGCCATCCATCTCTCATGGGTGCACTCGTGGATGTTTCTTTTGAAGATACACAAGATGTTTTCTACAAGAGGTGAAGTTGTAAATGTTATGAATATACTCATACTCAAAATCAAAAACTATGCACTATAATGTTCATATCTTACTTTAGATCTACACAATTGTCAATCATGGTTCGATGAGCAAGTTCTAATATCACGTTGTCGACATTCTCTAATACACATGACCCCATTGGGCATGCACTATCCAAAAAAATGTTCCAGTCTTCATCCACTACCCTTAAATTTTGGTAGTCTACATTTCGTGGTGGACTATTAAATTGAATGAGTATTCCTTCCATATATCTTGAACAAAATGTCATACACTCCATTGCCAGATAACCTTCTACAATTGAACCCTCTACATGGCATTTGTTACGAACAAATCTTTTAAGAGTAGAGAAGTACCAAAAATTCATAGAGTTAAAGGAAGGTGAGTCAATCATATATACATAGAGACAACACATGTAAACATCTTTTTACCTTTCAATTGGATACATCCATCGATATTGCACCGATCTAGCAAGACGAGCCTCTTCTGCTAAGTGAATGGTCAAGTGTACCATGACATCAAAAAAGGAGGGTGGGAAGATAGTCTCTAGCTCACACAACGATGTAGCAATTGTTGAATCTATGTGTATCATCTCTTCAATCATAGCACATTTAGAACACAATTGTTTGAAATAATTGCAAAAGTCAATAATCATCGTGCTCAAGTTACTTGGCAATGTTCGTCGAACTACAATTGGAAGCAACTCTTGCATCAATATGTGATGATCATGACTCTTTAGCCCTATCAACTTTCTTTCTTCAACATTAATACAATGGGATATGTTGGAGGAATATCCATCAGGGACCTTTAAATTTTTCAAAATGTCACAAAACAAAATTTTATCTTTATTTGTCAAAGTAAATGATGTCGTTGGAAGGGATGTATCATCTTCTGCATCAACATGCAAAGATAGTCGAATACCCAAATCTTGTAAATCTCCTTTAGATTGCAAGTTGTTTGTTGTTTTTCCTTGTATATCTAATAAGGTGCTGACAATTTTATCACAAACATTCCTTTCAATGTGCATCATATCCAAATTATGACGTATAAGAAGTGATTCCCAGTATGGTAAGTCGAAGAAAATACTTTTCTTTTTCCAATTATGTTGTACTGGTGATGCATCAGCTTTGTTCTTTTTAGAAGGCCGTTGAGTCTTCCCCAAAGTGAAGGCCAGATTTTGCACCTGTTGCAACACTTCATTTCCAGAGAGTGATCTAGGAGCTACTCGTTCTTCACATGTGCCATCAAATAAGGTTTTGTTCACACTCCATTTATGGTGTTCTAGCAAAAATCTGCAATGACCCATATAACAAAATTTCCTTCCATGACGTAGCTTACGTGAACATGTGTTTGAATGACATGATGGACAAGCATAAGCTTCTTTTGTATTCCAGCCTGACAACATTGCATAAGTAGGGAAGTCATTAATGGTCCACAATAACGCTGCATGCATTTGAAAAGTCTTTTGCTTCAAATTGTCATATGTTGGAACTCCTTCATTTTATAAAAGTTTAAGGTTTTCAATTAAGGGATGCAAATATACATCAATGGCATTACCAAGAGACCTTGGTCCAGGAATTATCAAAGTCAATAGCATGTTGTGATTTTTCAAGCACATCCATGGGGGTAGATTGTATGGAATCAATACAATTGGCCAGATATTGTATGTAATACTCATCATGCCAAACGGTTTGAAGTCATCACTAGCTAATCCAAGTCGCACATTTCGAGGATCAGCACCAAATGATTGATGGATGACGTTGAATGTTTGCCAACATATTGAATGAACCGGATGTCATAAAACATTATCATCTATACGATCTTCACTATGTCATCTCATTGATGCTGTGGTCTTTTGAGACATAAACAGTCTTTGCAATCTTAGTATGATCGGAAAATATCGCAACACCTTGGCAGAGATTTTTCTAATTGTCTGGGATGTCTCCTCCTCATGTGGATCAGGGGTGGTGTTATTTTTCCACCTAGATTTGCCACATGTGGGACAGTTGTCTAAATTCACATTGTCCTTCCAAAATAGCATATGATCATCAGGACATGCATCTATTTTCTCTTAGTGAAGACCTAATTTCTTGATCATTTTTTTCAATTCATACATACTACTTGGAAAATCTGCCTCTGGAAATACATCTTTGAGTAACTCAAGTAACATATTAAAAGTTAAGTCAATCCACTGTCCCAAACATTTTATATGGAACAACTTTACAATAAAATTGAGCATCGTATAATTCTAACATCCATCATACAATGGTCTGTTAAAGTCCTCTACATCCTTGTAAAAATCTTTAACGAATTCGTATCCCCAATTATGACCTTCTGGCCTATCATTCATCTCTTCAATCATGTCTTGGAAACCTTCAAACATATCTTCCATATTGTTGCCACCATTATCTTCTGCCCTGTCACAGTCAGCAAAATCGTTTGGACAACTTTGTACTTCTTCACCGTGACATGTCCATACAGTGTAGTTGATAAGTATGTCATTTTATAGCAAATGCTCTTTAACTATTTCCGATTCTTTCAACAAGCCATTCTTGCATTTTACACAATGACAAAGTATACACCCTCCTGTAAGTTGCCCACTTTACGAACTCGCAGGCACCTCTAATATATTGCAATGTATTCCTATATATATAATGTACATAGAGTTAAGCAAAGACCATTTAAAAATGTCAACTAACATATATGACAATTGTATAACAATTTATATACCTTGGCTTCTGAATCCAACTTTTGTCCATTGATTTTTGCAAAAAATGGATAACTTCCTTTATGTATGATCCGACACTAAATCATTGAAAATAACACATTAAAAAAAATGATAACTATGTTTTTAATCTCATATGAAAACTGTTTAAAGTTTAATAAAAAGTAACTGAATATCTAACATTGGGGTATTATCCTTAGGATTATTGCTTGGGATTAATGTTATAAAGTTCATAAGAATATATACATAGTGTTTAAAATTCATCAAACACATGTTTATTAACCAGTTGATTAGCACATGTTTATTATTAAACATCTTTATTTCAAACAAGCTAGCATTATTTGGTATTGCAATGTATGAGGATCATTGTGTCATTAGTTAGCTTCAAATATAAAAAACTAGACAATTAACCATGCTTTCTAAACTGCCCAAGAACACACTTAAATAAATATAGATAAATATATTTGTGTATTTTTATGCATAAATTTCAAAGAAATTATGTGTGTTTTAAGTTATATTCTTTCTTAACTAATATTGAGATACTAAATGATACCACTATATAATTCAATAAGAAATGTATATATATTTAATAATTTTGCATGTTTCAACAAAAGCCATGGAGAAAAATGAAAGCCATCACCCAGATAGAAGTTATCTTTTTTATATATATTTAATAATTCTGTAAGAAATGTTTTAAGTTTTCTTTTTTTCTCCATATGTCTGGGCATGATCAACATATTAGAAAAGCAAGATAATACATTCAAAAAGATATACATCCCACCTAAACATGGAGAAAAAAAAGAAGATAAACGAAAGCCATTACCAATGCATACCAAAGCAAGATATACAAAAGAAGAAGAAGATGCTGAGATGAACATATTACAGAAATGAAGGAAGGTTAACAAATGCCAAGGCATACCTTCCTATTGCTCTCTCGGAGAAGTATTATCCACTAGGGGACTCCACCAAGCACGGATGACAGTGAGGCAAGGAGATGGATGGGAATGACACGAGCAGGCGACGAGGCAAGGAGCTTCGGCAGACGAGCTGTGGCGAAATGGCAAACGATGGGAGGGTTTCTATAATAAGGGCACCTTAAAATGACGGGCACGATTTAGACACAAAATTTAGGGACGAGAGGGTTTCTATAATAAGGGTACCTTAAAATGACGGGCATGATTTAGACACGTGATTTAGGGATGAGAGGTTAGTGATTAATAAATTATTTAAATCAATGACTTAAATCAAAGATTGCCATGTGCTTACCCAGAAGCCAGACTTGGCTGAGTGGGTTGATAACGAGTTTTACTGCCCGGGAGGGTACCAAGCAACCAACAGTCAAGGGCGTATACCGGCTTTCGGGCCAATTGCCGTGTGCATATCTAGAACCCAGACTCGATTGAGTGGGGTGCTACCGAGTTTTACCGTAGCATTGCAAACTTTACTCTACAGCTAACTGTAATATTACAGACTTTACTCTACGATTAGCCTAAATAAATGGAAGTGGAAATAACAGCTATTTGTTAGCTTAAATCTTGTAGTGTTACCTTAAAAGATGATCTTGGGATTGAAAATTTTATATATCCAATGTATCGATTTTGTTAGGGTGGATGTGAAGACAGACACCCTTGCAACGAGAGGGTGCGCAAACAATGGAGTAAATCAAAAGCTACGTGAGGTGGTACGAGAGAAGAGAGTTTGGGTTTGGAGAAGAAGGAAGCAGTGTGGAAAGGAGAGAGTGCTCAATAGTAAAAATGGTTCTTGGTTTTACAAAAGGGTTAAACTGGGTATATATACCCTTACAACTTAATAACAAAAGAAATAGTCTACAATGGTAAATCTAATTTCTAATACTCCCCCTCATTTTGGGGTTTGTAAATGTTATCAATCCCTAAATTGCAAATCATCATGTTGAAGTCTTTATATCCCACAGACTTTGTAAAAATGTCAGCAAGCTAATTTGTTCCTTTAACATGCTTTGTAGTAATGATGCCTTTGTTGATTTTCTCCCTAATGAAATGGTAATCAATCTCAATATGTTTGGTATGTTCATGAAAAATGGGGTTGGCAGCAATGTGAATGGCTGCTTTGTTGTCGCATAAAAGTTTTGCCAGCTTTGTCACCTGCACATTAAAATCTTTTAGTAAATTCAATAACTAGGTAATCTCACAACATGTAACAGCCATGGCCTTGTATTCAGCTTCAATTGAAGACCTGGACACGATGTTCTATTTCTTTGTTTTCCATGAGATTAAGTTATCTCCCAGAAAGACTACAAACCCAATTGTAGATCTTCAAGTAGTGGGACAACTCCCCTAATCTACATAACAATAAACTTTGATATTAAAATCACAATAAGCTTTAACATTAAGATCATGATCCATGGAATATAATAACCCTTGTCCAAGAGCATTCTTTAGATAACATAGTACTTGTAGAGTAGCTTCATAATGTTTCTTGTAGGGTTTGTTTATGAATTGATTGAGATGAGTAACTACAAAGGCAATATTAGGTCTAGTGACAATTAAGTAAATCAACTTACATATAAGTCTTCTATAACTTTCTGGATCAAGGAGGGGGGTCTTTATATTATGTTTCATACAATTGGTTGATAGAGACTTTGTTAAGTTTGCAACCTAGCAATCCTGTTTCATCCAGAAGATCTAAGACCTTTTTCTTTCAGTGAGATGTTGATGCCCTTTTTACCCCTAGCAATTTCTAGTCCAAGAAAATATTTAGCTTTACCTAAGTCTTTTAGGGAAAAACAACTATGGAGGTTTTCCTTTAGAGCATTTATAGCATTAATATCATTCCCAACTATTAAAATATTATCAACATAAACAACATGTGTTCCAGACTCATTAAAGGTAAACAAGGAATAATCACATTTAGATTGGGTGTAATCAGCATTAATAAGGGAATTAGATAATTTAAAAAATCAATTTTTGGATGCTTGTTTTAAACTATATAGAGACTTCCTAAGTTTACAAATTTTGTTATGGTACTCCCCCTTAATGTCATAGTCTTGAGGGATTTTCATATAGATATCTTCATTTAAATCTCCATGAATAAAAGCATTAGCAACACCTATTTGTTGAAGATGCGATCCTAGTTTAGCTACAAGGGCCAAGGTAGTACAAACAATGGTCATTTTAGTAAGAGTGCATACCTCACGTAGCTTTCGATCTACTCCATTGTTTGCGCACCCTCTCAATTTGGTGTAATAATTAGTGGCAAAAATTCAAACTAATAGTAGGAGTGCATACCTTTCTTATAAGCGATCCCTAACAATCTCCCCCCCAACTGACGCCCAGGGGACTCAAATCTATGACCACCAAGCTCTAATACCACTTGATAGGATTGATGTTACCACTATACTAAAAGCTTGAGCTGATAGTAAGGATGCATGTCTTTTTTATAAGCGATCGTAGCATTTGACGCGCCTCAAGTATGACTTGACAATCCTGCGAGCATTATGCCTCCGCCACAAAGGCAACTGTTGACTATCCCAACATATATTAGTTATATCCTTTTTTGAGTAAATCGTTCTTTAAGATCTATCCAGAGGTCTTTGGCCGTATCATGATAAACCACATTATTCATAAGTTTCAATTTAATCAAAGTAATCAACCAACCAAGTACAAGATTGTTATTTGCAGACCAAAGTTGATGACCTTCCGGATCTTCATTTGTTGATCTATAGTCCCATCAACAAAACCAAACTTATTTTTGGTTTTTAAGGCTATGGTAATAACACGTCACCAAGATGAATAATTTCACTACCTAATCGTTGAGAAATGAAGGACATTCCTAGATTATCGAAGGGATTCATATGATATAAAAGTGTTGTGCTTCCACGAACAAAAGCTCTATGATTTCGGAAGAAATCAGGGCCCAAATCGAGGTCAAAAAGCTCAGATTTGGGAGCTCGTCACCAACGTCGGAGGTCATGAATCCGCGATTTTCGAGTGGAAGAAGGTGTCAATTTGATCAATACATCCAAACACAAAAGATTTACGTGGTTCCCCTTCACTTTGGGTACTCCACGGATGGCTCTCTTGGTGGGTTTTACTATTTGGTGGTAGGGTTACAAGGGAAGAAGAAGCAAGGAAGAAGCTAGCTTCTTCTTCTAATCTCAATTTGGGAAAATTTGGACTTTTATAGTCTAAGCCCAAATTCCAACAATGCCCTTGAGTACATCAAGTTACAAATCAAGCAAAATACAAACAAGATGAAAGTCACATTCTTTTCAAATCTCCACCTTGACTTCCATCAAGCTCCACCTATAACAAATGAGAGCCATCATGACCCATAAGGGTCAGCAGTAACTGTAGACGTTGAGTAAGTCCAAGCAATGCTTGTACTTGCTCTGCACAACCTCTTTGGTAAATATATCAGCTGGGTTGTCTCGTGTGTTGATCTTCTTGATCTTTATCCTGTCTTCATTCCTAAGGAAGTGATACTTCACATCAATATGTTTTGTTCTATCATGAAAGACATTGTCCTTGGAGAGACAAATAGCACTAAGACTATCAAAGTAGATGTCTATTTTATCTGTGTGCCAACACAAATCTCCTAACAATCCTTTCATCTAAATTCCTTCCTTAGCAGCTTCTGTCAAAGCCACATATTCAGCCTCAATAGTAGACAGCGCTACAGTAGGCTGAAGAGTTGATTTCCAACTCACTATGGAACCTGCAAATGTGTAAACATAGCCTGACAAAGACCTTCTTTTATCAACATCCCCTGCAAAGTCAGAATCTGCATAACCTGCCATAGTACAATTCTAATCTGCAGTATATAATAAACCAATGTCAGAAGTGCCTTTCAAGTACCTGAATATCCTTTTCACAGCTTTCCAATGTTCCATGCCCGAATTGAATATGAACCTGCTAACAACATTTAAAGGATATGCTAAATCAGGCCTGGTACAAACCATTGCATACATTAAGCAACCAACTGCCTGAGAGTAAGGAACTTTCTGCATATCTAATTTATCTACTTCAGATTCAGGACACATAGCTGAGGATAACTTCAAATTCCTATCATATGGCGTGCCAATAGCTTTACAAGAAGTCATGCCAAATCTGTTAAGGATCTTTTCAACATACTTTTATTGATTTAAAAATAGCTTACCAGAATTCTTGTCACGCCTGATTTCCATCCAAAGAATTCTGCCAGCTGGAGCAAAATCTTTCATTTCAAATTCAGATTTTAATCTGCCCTTCAGCTCCTGAATAACATCAACAATCTTTGCAGCTATGAGAATATTGTCAACATACAAAAGCAGATAAATATGTGTGTTATCATCAAGAGTTCTAACATATACACATGAATCACAATAGCTGTGCCTAAAACCAACTTTGGTAATAAATGCATCAAATCTCTTGTACCATTGTCGTGGTGACTGCTTAAGTCCATAAAGAGACTTATTCAACTTGCACACCCTATCATCTTTATTCTGTACCACGAAACCTGTTGGGTGGTCCATCCAGATATCTTCATCTAAATCACCATGCAGGAAGGCCATCTTTACATCCAATTGTTCTAATTCGAGATTCTGTGTGATAACAATAGACAAAAGCACTCTAATAGATGTATGACGCACAATAGAAGTAAATATCTCATTGTAATCAATTCCTTCTCGCTGTGAATAACCTTTGGCAACCAACCTTGCCTTGTGCTGCACCCTAGTGTTGCCTTGAGTCCCAACTTTCTTCTTATAGACCCATTTGCAACCTACAATGTTCTTGTTGTTTAGACGTTTCACAAGCTCCCAAGTATTGTTTTTATGGAGGGATTGCAGTTCCTCCTCCATTGCAGTCATCCAAAGACCAACATCAAAACATTTCAATGTAACTTCATAAGTAGGTGGATCAACAGAATCCTCCACCTCTTCTGCTACCTGTAAGGCAAAAGCAATCAAATTTTTATAGTCATACCTAATAGGAGGTCTAATGTCCCTTCTAGGACATTCTCTGCCAATGGTTCTTGGTGGTGGTTTCTCCACCGCTTCCTCCTCAATTGCATTTTCCTAAACACCTGATGAGTTATCTTTTGCTTCAACTTGATCAATATTACTAGGCTGCTGCGTATATAACTCTACCTATTCAGGAGTAGTATTCTCAACTTCTGGTGATGCAATTTCCAATTCTTCTGTAGTCTACAACAAAGCATTTTCATCAAAAGTGACGTCACGACTGTATATCACTTTACCTGATGCAATGTCATAAATTCTGTATCTTTTTACTCCAGTACCATATCCAACAAATATGCCTTTCTTGGCTCGAGGCTCTAGCTTCCCATTGTTCACATAGTAGTAAGCTGGACATCCAAAAATCTTGAGTTTGGAGTAATTTGCAGACCTGTTCATCTACAATTCAAATGGTATCTTACCATCTATAGCACTAGAGGGAGACCTGTTAACCAGAAAGAAAGCTGTGTTAATAGCCTCTGCCCAAAAATTCTTGCTCAAACCTGCATTGGATAGCATGCACCTGGCCCTTTCAAGGAGTGTCCTATTCAATCTCTCTGCCACTCCATTCTGTTGAGGGGTATGTTTGACAGTATAATGTCTGGTAATTCATGTATCTTTACAAAAATTGTTAAACTCTTGAAAGCAAAACTCAAGACCATTATCTGTCTTCAAGTATTTTACCTTTCTATCAGTTTGGTTTTCTACTTGAGCTTTCCAATGCTTAAAACTTTCAAAAGCATCGCACTTATGTTTCAAGAAAAAAACTCAATTCATGCAAGAGTAGTCATCAATAATAAAAAGGAAATACCTTGATCCTCCATGAGAGGACTGTTGTGCAAGTCCCCAACAATCAGCATGTATATAATCTAATACTCCCTTTGAACTGTGCTGACCTTTTCCAAAAGACACCCTTTTCTGCTTGCCATATACACAATGTTTGCGCATATCAATGCAAACTACCTTGTGTCCTTCAAACCTGCCTAGACTACTCAGTCTCTGCATCCCTTTCTGTCCCAAATGACCCATTCTTGAGTGCCATATAACAGACTGATATGCTCCTGATCTGATGTAACTGCTACAGCTGAATCAGAAATAAGTGTACCTTGCAAAATGTATAACGGGCCAGATTTGACACTCTTCATTACAACCAATGAACCTTTCACAACACTAATCTTTCCCCCTTCACCTGAATATCTGTAACCCTTAGAATTAATGGCCATAAGAGAAATCAGGTTCTTACTTAGTTTTGGAACAAGCCAAACATCTTCCAAAACTCTAATCATGTCATCTTGCATCCTAAACTTAATAGTGCTAACACTTGCTCTAGAGCATACATTGACATTGGCCAAAGTCACTTGGCCATCCTCCACCTGCTCATATGTATCAAAGTACTCCCTGCATGGAGTCATATGGTGAGATGTTCCAGAGTCCATGATCCACTGATCACCTAAATAGGCACTACAACAAACTGTAAGAGAAAAATCACCATCAGATGTAGAATCTGTTTCTACCACTGCAGCCTTTCCTTTGTTCTTCAACTTGGGACAATTTACTTTCCAATGTCCCTTCTCTTTACAATAATTGCAAGTATCCTTTGAGTACTTGCTTTTGGATTTGTTCCTGTTTTTGTTCTTATTACACCATTTCCACTGGCTTCTACTTTTGTTCTCTTGCTGATGAGCTGTGAGGCCAGAACCACTTGCCTCATTACTACCATGCTGCACCATGTGTCTCAGCTCTCTCGAATGAAGGCTGAATCTCACTTCTTCCAGTGTAATGGAATCTCTTCCAACTACACAAGACTGAACAAAATTCTCATAACTGAGAGGAAGTGAGCAAAGAAAGATGAGAGCTACATCTTCATCTTCAATGGTAATACTTGTGTTCTTGAGTTCCATCAGAATGGAATTCAACTGATCTAAATGCTGCTTAAGTGGTGTACCTTCCTTCATTTATAGTGAGAACAGTCTTTGCTTTAACAACAACTTGTTTGTTAAAGACTTAGTCATGTATAATGACTCTAATTTCTACCAAAGACCAGAGGACGTTGTTTCATCTGCAACTTCTATGATTACCTCATCTGATAAGCACAGTAAGATAGTGGACTGAACCTTCTCCTCCTGTATTCCAAATTCAGTAGAATCTCTATCTAATGTGGCAGCCTTATTTAAAGGTGTACAAATGCCCTGTTGTTTCAAAAGTGCTCTCATTTTAATTTGTCACAGACTAAAACTATTTCTGCCATCAAACTTGTCTATTTTCATGTCAGGAGTTGCCATCTCAAAAATTTGATTTTAAACAGCAATAATCACATAAAATTTCCAAACACACCTTCACAAATTTCTAATTTCAGAAATTGCCCAAAAATGCAAAAATGTGTTCGATTTGCTTCAACTTTCAACAAACCCCCAAAAACTGATTTCGGACTTGTTGAACTCGGATTAGTCAAATATCAAATACATCCAAAAAATTCAAAATTTGGCACAAGATCTGATTCTCAACATGTATTCAAAAATCTCAACCACTTTGCCACAAAAAACGGCCGGCAAAAGGAATCACGAAAATTTCAACAATGATGCCAAAAATCAAAACCTCAGATTTGCCTTCACGAAAAATTCCCCAAAAATTTCAGAAGCTTTGGAGTAATGTGTGGAAGGTTCAGGAGGCTTACAAACCCATTTCACCAAGTGAAATGGAAGATATGACGATTTTGGCATTTTAGGGTTCCGGCGGCGGCGGCAGCGGGGCTGCAACTTCCAGCCTAAAATACGGATTCAAATCCGGTTTTTGATCTCTAAAATCGCTCTGATACCACATGTTGTGCTTCCACGAATAAAAGCCCTATGATTTCGGAAGAAATCGGGGCCCAAATCGAGGTCGAAAAACTCGGATTTGGGAGATCGTCGCCGGCGCCGTAGGTGATGAATCCACGATTTTCGAGTGGGAGAATGTGTCAATTTGATCAATACATCCAAATACAAAGGATTTACGTAGTTCCCCTTCACTTTGAGTACTTCACGGATGGGTCTCTTGATGGATTTCACTATTTGGTGGTAGGATTACAAGGGGAGAAGAAGCAAAGAAGAAAGTTTCTTCTACTAATTTCAATTTTTGTAAATTTGGGTTTTTATAGTCGATGCCCAAATTCTACCAATGCCTTTGAGTATAATAAGTTACAAATCAAGCGAAATACAAACAAGATAAAAGTCACATTTTTACAAAAAACATGCAGATTGATCCCATTGTATTTGTATTAACATTAATAGAATTCGACATTGATGCAGCACAGAAAGATCAAACCTGCACCTTTGAGAAAAGTGTCGAAACAGGGTTGATGCGGATTGAAGACCCTATTGCAGATTTCTGGCCTCTTTTCCACAGAATCGAGACGGAAAGTGCACTTTTGATGCAATGGAGAAGGGCAAGCGCTCACCTTTCCGTTGTACTCATGCCAAGAGAGCACCACCAACGCAATGCAAGCTGGAGTCCCCATCGTCAACTTGGATCAAAAAATAGAGACGTAGAAACCTTGTGCTTAGGTTGTCATCTGTTGCTGTCGTGGTGGTCGAAGGGGTTGAGGTGTTGAAAAAAGGGCTACATAGGCAGATCTTGATGAGTGATTGCTGGATCTATGGCAAACGAAGAGGTTGAAGAAGGTTGTGAAGGTGCGAAGCTCTCAAGGTCACCTGTCACCATTTGAAGTTCTATTTGCAGAGTTTAAGAAGGGCTTGAAGCTCAAAATGTCGTCGATCCTTGATTTTCCCATGTATTCGTTCGTTCAAGCATCGACTGTTGAAGACCAATTGTTCCTTCAAGGTCAATCACTGCTTCAATAAGTGTGGAGGAGATCGAATCCCTCTAATACCATGTCGATTTTGTTGGG
>JAMKPZ010002104.1:0-33955 GCA_024699675.1 Amphibolis antarctica
ACTCGCTCCCACCGGCATAGCATCGACCCACCTGACGTACTTCGAGAGAGCTCTCCTTGCCGGGTTTACAAAGAGAGAAGAGCAAGAGAGGGCGCTAGGGTTTGAAGGAAACTTAGGTGGTCGAGATGCCGGAATACGGGGAAGAGAGGGAGAAGGAGTCACTCGTGGAGAAGATCGCCGACAAGATCCACGGCGGCGATTCGTCCTCGTCTTCGTCGTCGGATTCCGATAACGAGGAGTCGAAGGTGGAGGCTGTGAAGGCTAAGATCTACCGCCTCTTTGGAAGGGAGAAGCCCGTGCATATTGTCCTTGGCGGCGGAAAATGTACTGTGGCAGCTTATCATTTTTCTTCCTCTCGTTGTCGTTTTCTTTGTGAGCATCGTGAATCTGAGTTCTGGCGACATTGATCTGATTTATAGACGAAGCTCTCGTGGAGGATCACTTTTCGTCGAGTTTGGTAGAGAAAGGGGGTTGTCTACGGGGAAAGTTGTGGTTTACGTGCGTGCGATTTGGCGATTAGCTTGTGATCTGTGGATCTGGCGAGGTTTCTGTTTACTGTGTTGCAAGATCAGTGGAATTTTTTTTCTTGATTAGCAACTTTTTTGGGAGTGTATTTTTAATTTTGTGTCCTGAAAGTAACCTCGTTTTTATTAATAAACTTCTTTTCACAATAGGAAGTGTTGATTTATGTGTTAAGATCGGATCGGTGTCGATCAACGGTAGTTCCTTTTTCTGGATAGTCCATCAGTCGATGTCGAGGATTTTCCAGTTTTAGTAGTGATAGGTGTCTCTGTCATGAAATTAGAAGGAACATTTTTTTTTGGATTATGCAGCTGCGGATGTTCTCCTGTGGAGGAATAAGAAGATCTCGGGTGGAGTGGTTGGAGTTGCCACCGCAATCTGGGTTTTGTTCGAGTTGCTTGAGTATCATCTTCTTACACTTGTTAGCCACTGCCTGATTCTTTCCTTGGCTATCCTCTTCCTCTGGTCCAATGCCTCCGCTTTCATCAACAAGTATATCTACATTTCTTTCTCACTGTTATTTATTTTGTTACATGTGAACTACTTATCAACTTCTTTTTTTTCAGATCTCCTCCGCACATTCCAGAGGTTCATATCCCCGAAGATGCTGTAAAGAACACTGCCCTTGCACTGAGAAATGATATTAACAGGGGACTTGCAACACTAAGAGAAATTGCCTCCGGGCGAGAACTTAAGAAATTTCTTGCTGTACGTCAATCACAAATTTGCGTTTTAGAATTTAGTGAGAATGTCTTGTAATTGTATTTGTTTTCCTTTTCCAGGTGATTGTCGGATTGTGGGTTCTGTCTTTCATAGGAAGTAGTTGCAACTTCCTGACCTTGTTCTATGTGGGTAAGTAATCAATATGGTATTGAATTCGTTTTTGTTTCTTCTACATTGGATTTTATTGTTCTGATTAGAATTCTATTTTTTCTATGATCGCTGTAGTCTTTATTCTACTCCACACGGTTCCCATCCTATATGAGAAGTATGATGACAAAATTGATGCATTTGCCGAGAAGGCAATGATAGATATAAAGAAGCAGTATGCAGTTTTTGATGCCAGGGTCTTGAGTAAGATTCCCAAAGGACTGTTGAAAGATAAGAAACAGAATTAGAGGTGATCTAGGTATTTTGTTGCTTTAGAAGGATCCCATGCTGATTTGCTATATATTTGTGTGGAAGTGGTGCAATTGGCATTGTATCCTTTGACTGGTAGGAGTTTGTTTTAAACTTAGCATGCAATGTTTCAGCTTGTTCACCGAATGTGGATTAATGGCTATTGCGGTATCTATATTGTACAAATACTTAGATCTCTATTTGGCATTTTGAGGATCATCTGTTGTCTGTAGTCAACTGTGAAATTGATTGTCTACTTGCTCTTTTCTGTAGCCAGTTGTGGAATATGTTTGTTTTCTTTAGTCAATATTATGGTCAAAAAATCATGCTTATTTTACATCTTAAACATTTGTCTTATTGTTCTATATTTCATTAGCAAAGCTTCTGCTGCTCAAGGATGGCTTCATGAGAAAATGTTATTATTTATCATAAAGCTATTCTATATCTTATTTCGGTTTCCTATCTATAAAGTTCTTTTGTAATCCAGGAGAAAATATTTATTGATTAACGATGGTACATTATGGCAGGCATACTTGTAAAGGATAATTGCTTCTTTCAGAATTCTTGATTTTGTTCCAAACCATTAATTTTTAATATTATGAGATTTTGGTAGAAATGGATTTTGATTTGTAGTGATTAGACAGAATTAGACGTTAGATAGAAGTTTGTCTTCTGATATATTAGTATAAATTTGAATAATATGTTATAATCTCTATTTTTTCTTATCCTTTTACTTTCTGATTATAAAGGATGAGCCTTGTAGCAGTGTTAAATTTGTGTAATCTCAAGTAACAACACCATTTATGAGGTAAAGTTGTCTACGATTGGATTCCTCTTCTAGTTCGAAAGTTTCATGTGCTAAATCTGCATTTTTTATTGTTAACTTTCTAATTATAATTGATTTCGTTAGAATCTGCACGAAACATAACATTAGATTCACTTTAGAAATGTTGGTTAATGACTTAATATAAAGATGACTGAGATACATTGTGCTGTAAAATTACGATAGCTGAGTTATTAAAAATAATTGTACTTGTGAACAGGTTTTGATTTTGATGATGCAAAATTATCTTAAATGTATCAAAGGTTTGTATGTATGAGGTGAAAAGATCATATATTAAATAGGTTACAATAGAATTTCTGTTAGAAGTAATAAAGAGTTGAAGATCACTTAGGTTTTATTTGGTAGTAGTTTTTTTAACTTTAGGAATAGGATAAAGTACATTTTGTATCAAATTGAAAAATATAAATGTATTTTTTGAAAATAAGATGAAGTTACTTTGAAAATCTCTTATGTCATCTCATTGTTACGTTGAGATTGATTTTTGATTTTACGGGAAATGAATTGTTTTCATTTCCATTCTACTAAATTTCGACGACACAAACAAGGGTTTAGTGTTAAATGCTTTAGATTAGAATACTGAGGACATGAATAAGTTGCTAGTTGTGGATAATAGCTATTATGAAAACTTGATTAAGACATATCAGTTAGATTTCACAGTAAAAATTTTTTGTGATGAAGTAAATTTTATTGTGTAAAAACTATGTTTTCCATTTTAAAGAAAATTAAGATAAAGTAGGAAAAAATATTCTTATATCATCTTAGAACAAGTTTTACTGTGATATCTTGCCAAATATTGGGTAGATTGGAAATCGAACAAGTCCATTTAAGTTTGGAGTAATAAGAGCAAAACTTATTGGACAATTAGGGTCTATTTGGATATATAGAATTAAACAAAAATGAATTTTAACAATTTATTTCTTAATTAGAATTAAATTTAATGAAAAAGTATTTGTACACTTCACAAAATTGAATAAAATTTGAAATTTTAATATTTGTGCATATAATGGAATTTGACAATTGAATTTATTTTTTATTTTAAAAAATAGTAAAAAATTAATATATTTTAAAATTTAACTATTGATTGTTTGAGAAATATAAAAGTTATATGAAGTTTCATAGAAGGAGGTAGGTAAAGAGATTCTATTCAATTCACGGAGGAAGTTAGAATTAAATTTTAAACTTCTTTTTAAATGAATTTTGTAAAAAAATTAAATTTTGTTAGAAAAAATCTTTACAAATACTTATATAAGATAGAATTAAATTTTCTTTAATTCAATTTTTCTCAACTTCATCAACACATATTGGCTCATATCGAAGGTGCACTGGTATAAAGTACACTCAGTCAGAACTTGTACAAGAGAGCACAAATCATAAATATGCTGACTCTCTTCGTCAGAGGCTACATCAATCAGAAACTAACATGTTAATCAACAAGCAACTTCAAGAAGTTAAGAGTATGATAGTGGAGATTTCTAAATACCCGGAAGATCACTCAAGTTAAAATCTTTGAAAATAATGTAATTACATGTTGGAAAAAAAAAAAATTTTGCAGTACTGAAATTATGAATTTTTTGAAAATTTACCGGTTTATTTCAGTTTTTTCTAATGACAAAAAGTGAGAGAAATATGAATGTTGCTATATAAATGTTATTGTTGTTTATATGAATGATATTTTTTATTGTTGGTTGAAGTAATAAGAGAAATTATATTTACTTTATTTGAGTTTTGTCGTTATCAAAAAAGAAGAAATTGGTACTTTCTTGATTGGTTTTGACGATGAAAGTGCTAATATATTATGCCTTAGTGTAATTTCTATCAATATTTTAATTGATTTTAACAGGTAACAATAATAGCTATTAATGGGTAAATCGAGGTTGTGTTTGGATAAACTGTTCAATTTTTACTTTTTTTTCAATTGAGTTTATGTAGATCGGTTAAATCGTTGACAGTTAGGATAAATCTATAAAAATATCGGATAATCCGAAGTATCCTGGTCGTCATATCTTATATTAGTAAAATTAATCTTAATATTATAACTTTATTTTGATATGTCTTTCAATAAGGTTGCTATACTTTGTTAAGACAGTTTATTGTTGCACTAAAATGTGTAATCCATTTGGACTTCTATTAATTGTTTATTATATATATATGTCTCTAGTGATGTTAGCAATAGACTTGTCAATTGTGTCGTGTCAGTCTGGCATGACACGATTTTTGTGTTGGCATGACTTATACCACCAATGGGTCAGCCTAGGCACATCTCATAGTACGAAAAAGCATTATTCGTGCTAGTCAATGACATGAGTTTGACCAATACGATTCTTCCTGGGACCCAGCGGTCGGCCCAATGACTCGATGGCTCGTCTCCCCTGTTGGCCTAATGACCCGATAGTCCGTCTCCCCAGTTGGCCCAATGACCCGATGGCTTGTCTCCCCCGTCGATCACACGACTCGTTCACGGTTCACCCCCCTCTCGCCCAAGTGACCGTTCACCCCCCCGCGGTCCCTGCCAGCTAGCACGACCTTCCGCCCGTCTGGCCTTTCCCCTCGAGCGAGATGGCAGGACCCAGTACTGTGAGCCGACTACCAGCCCAATGACCTAACAACCGACCCAATGACCCGACTGCTGGCCTAGGCACAGTTCCCTAGCCCACCCACCCATGCATACGATCGTTCAAGTGTTCAACCATCAATATTTAAATTTAATTCAACATTCAAGTATTCAACAACTTAATAAATGAGACAATCAGACAACAATGTATATAATTAAATTAAGCTTTTATTTATTAATGAATTACGTATTTTATATTTACATTATTACAAATTTACAATTACATTTAAACAAATTTTACAACAAAATTAAATTACATTTTTTAAAAATTACAAATTGAAAAATTAAAATTAAAATGTTTTAATTATGAAATATTTAAGTTTGTAAGTTGCTCTGTAAAATTTTCAACTTGATCTTATTTACGGAGTGCAGCAAGCTCCCAGTCTTTTACACACATTAATGCTTCTATTATATCTTTTTAAAGTTTGCATCTTCGGTCATCAAGCACGTTGCCACTCATGCTGAAAACCTGTTCACAAGCTATTGAAGATACTGGAATTGTTAATAAATCATTTGCCATTATTGATAATATTAAAAAAATTAGTGATTATTTCCTTCACCAATCTAAAACATCAAATGTATTTAAGTTAGAATGTTGAGTAAATAATAATGATTGGTGATTCGTTGCATTAAAAGTAATTAATTCTTGTTTAGAGAGTATAAGATTATAATTATATGATGATGATGTTGGAATATCTTCGTCAAATCTTGGATCTTGTAAAAATGCCCAAGAATCTAAAGATGGTCCAACATTTGATTCTGGTATTGTAGACATTGGTGGAGGAGAATGTTCTATTCTTAATCCATATCTTTATGTGTATAAATCAAACATTTGATTTAATTGTTCTTTTATTGTACTAACATTTAATTCTAAATCTATACCTAAACTCATTTGTATTCCCTTAATTAATTTACTAGCATATCTTATTTTACACCTAAGATCTAAGCATACACTCAAAATATATAATGTAGGGATTTCATTCTAATATTTTTAAAAATTTTGTTTCATGTTATTTATTATTGGTTAAAAACTCGTGAAATATCATATAAATGATGCAACGCATAGATAGATATAGAATAATAAATTCCTGATAATCTAACTGTTGCATCATAAAAAGGTTTTAAAAATTCAATAAAACATTTTACAATTTTTAAATCATTCTCAGTTAATTGTTTTTGACAATCATCACAATGATGACAATTATACAAAGACATTATTAGAATTTCATATGTTAATACACTTTCTAACATTAAATATAATGAATTCCACCTATGTTGAACATTTAAAGAGAATTTTTTATGTGGTATTTCAAAAGTATCACATGTTTCATCAAATTGTTATTGTCACTTTCTTGAACTAGTTATAAAACTTATAGCATCCCTAATAAGTTCAATATAAATTTCAATTTCTTTTATACCTAATTGTACAATAATATTAATTATGTGACACATACATCTTTGGTGAAATAATTTAAAATCATTTGGTGTACTTATTCTAGTTTTAAACATTGGTATTGTTGTAGTATTATTAACTGCATTATCAAAAATTATACTACCTATTTTATTTCTAATTCCATATAAATTAAAATTTTCCATAATGTTTGCAAAAATTGTTTCATGTGGACGTTGAATTTTTCTAAATCCTATTAATTTTTTTTGTAAAGTCCAATTTTGATCAATATAATGTGCAGTTACAGCTATGTACCTATCCTTAGTTCTACCCGATCAAATATCTGAAGTGCATGCTATACATGTCATTATTGTACTCATAACATTAATAAGTTCTAATCTAAGCTTATTAAATGAAATCATAATATCTGACCTAATAGTATTTCTAGATACTTGTTTATATTGTGGACAATATGTTTTACTAATATAATTATCAAAACGTTTATTTCCTCCAAAACTTAATGGTAAATCTTCTGAACAAATAAATCTAGCATGCAAGTCCCTAGCCTTTCAGAATCATAAATCCATCAACTAACACTACCCTCAGGAGTAAAAGAAAGTTGGGTTTGAATTGTTTTATCCTTATTCCTATTTTCACATGTACTAATATGCCTAGTTAAATGACCTGTACCGCCAGACGTTTTGCAAGAGAAGTCGGCGTTGCAGAGGTTGCAAAAGGCTCGTTCCTCTTCTATGCTGTCCGCCACAACTTTCATCATAATTGTGTACTTTGACCAAATGGAAGCTCTCTTCCGAGACTTCCTCGGCAGCATAGTTGAAGTTGAAGCTCCAGTAGTTTCTATTAACAATGTTACTTTAGTTTCAGGAAAGTTTTGTTAAGGATATCCGTAGCCTCCAGAACTTTGGCTTTGATAGTGTGCCATTGTTTGTGACTTGAGTAAGAAAATTTGAGAAATTGAGAATTGAGAATTGAGAATTGAGAATTGAGAATTGAGATTAGAGTTTGGACAATTTGGAGTGAAGGAGATGAGGAGTGGGTTGGGTGAAAAATAAAATCCAACTCTCTCAATTTATAGAGAAAAGTTGGTTGAGCTGTTGAGGCGAAAGCTGACCATTTCACTCGGTAGCCGGTAGCCCGTTGGGTGAAAGTGAGCCGCCTGTTGCGCAGAAGTGGGCCACCCATTGGGCGAAAGCATGCCGACCATTGCTACGTCAGCACGTTGCACCTTACAAGTCGTGACCCAGCGGCCAACCCAAGCACTGAGGCACGGTTCCCCATCGGCCCATCCCGCCTACCCACACACGCGACTGTTCACCCCGGTTGCTGGCCCAATGACCTGGCAGCCCGTCCCTTCGCTGGCCACACAACCCGTTCTGCCCCCTCCCGTGCACCGGTGCACGTGATCGTTCACCCCAGCTGTCGACCCAATAACTCGGCGGCCAATCACCCCGCTGGCCACACGACCCGTTCTGCCTCCTCCCGCGCACATGATTGTTCACCCCGCTGGTTGCACAACTCGATGGCCGGCCCAATGACCTGGCATCCCATCATCTTGCCAGCGACATGCCCTGTTTAGCCCCCTCCCATGCATCGGCGCACGCAACCGTTGACCCTGGCTACCGACCCGATGACCCGGTGGCCAGTCCCCTCATCGACCACGCGACTTATTCTGCCTCCTCCCACGCACACGACCGTTCACCTTGCCAACCGCATAATTCGGCAGCCAGCCTAGTGACCCGATGGCCTATCCGCCCCTGCGCAACCTGGCGGCCTATCTTGTGCTGGGTCAAGTTGTGCCTATTTCGTGCTAAAATTCGTGTCGTGCCGGCATGACACGAATGACCTAGGGGTCCAGCTCAGGCGTGAGCCACGACACCGAAAAAATTTTGTACCGTACCGTTGATCGACATGGTCAAACTGTCAAGTCATACCTAGGCTATGCCCGGCTCATTAACAAGTCTAGTCAGCAGGTTCCAAAACAACCATCGGATATATCATGAGTTCTTTCAATTAACTTTTCAATTCAAATGGTTGACTCGATATTATGTAGGGTTTTCTCGATGATGTCATCAGCTTTTCAAAAAGTTCGAAGGTAATGTATTTTCGAGAAATCTAAGATTTTTTTGGTTATTAAATCGATATTATCAGTGGATAAATTGATAATTTTATCTGTCTGATAATAAAGCTAATAATCTATATTATTTGAATCTCAATGATTTATCATGCAGGAATAACTATGACTTGAGGATTACTTTGATTCGATTCATATAACGTGAGACCAACGGAGAAAAGTAGCGTTAACTGTTGAAAGGCATCTTTGAAGAGGAGTTGACTAGGAACATATCGGCTAAGGCCCTCAGCTAGAAAGTGAAAGTGCTTCCCCCAGTTTACTTGCGTATCAGTTAGCACGCAGTAACAGCTACAAAAGTAGGGATGCTTAGTTCATCCTGATGTTCATATCTAGGGAGAATACTATGATTAAGAATTAAGGCTAGCATGTGCGTAAGTGGATTTGCATGGCCGCTTGGCAAAGGACGAATCCAAACAAACCTTGGAGCTCATTTCTGCGACCTTCCAGGGAAGCTCCTTAAGGGTGGAGAAGACGTCGATCTTGCTCCCAAACGCCTCCTACAGGAGGGGAGCGTCTAAAAAGGAATGCTCGACCAAGAATGCTGGAGTACAGTTTTCCGTCAACCTCTCGAAGATTGGCGTAAAACTCGCCTGACAGGTCGAGCTCCATATCCTCAGAAAGAAATCTAGCGGTGAAACACGCGAGCCCTTGGAATTCCAAGCTCATTTGTACTTGATCCATGCCCCGACAATCTACGGGCCTCCCATACAAGACCCTTTTCTGGCTAAAATCATTGTAGAATCTGTGCTAGCTTATTTCGTCCTCAAGAAGAGGGTCAATGCTTCTCGACCTACGATAGCTCGCTTCTTTACTTGCTACTGGTGGAAGCTCCTCGATCCCTTTTTGATGGGTGTCCGCTTCCCCATCCAGAAGAGGGGTACTTCGTGCCATTGGACCCTTCGAAGATCCGCTTGACCTAGTCACCCTTCGTGGGGTCATCGAAAGGGTGTTCGGTTAGACTTTTACCCTTTTTGCACCCAGCATCGAAGAGAGACGAGAGTGGATTCTCACTGTCTTCCTTTTTACGGGAGGTTGCATTGACAGAGATGGGTCTCGCTTCCAAAGACTTTCTCACCTCTCTTTAACTGGAAGGGCCTCTTTTCCCTCGACTTTCACCTAAAACGTCGACAGTGTGGTGGAAAGCGACGGGTGTCGAAGCAAGAGCAGTCTTCTTCAAGATTGGCTTCGTGACCTCGGACGAGGTCATCTGTGTAGAACTCTTCGCCAACCCTTCCCCCTTTCCCATATCTTCGGCAAGGCTACACCCTCAAGCTTGGAGGAGCGTAGCCCTACTGTTCTATTTAGATACCCATCCACCCACTAGCCTCATCCAATCTCTAGGCTCCTTGACCCCTTGCAACAATAGGTCCTCCTCGAGAGCAGTTACCCTTGCCATTAGCTCAGTGAGATGATTTCAAATGGAAGATGTCACCATGCATCAGCTCATGGTAAAGTCGGGGTTAAGTCTAAGATAGATGCATGGCAAGATCTTCCATTTGAAGTCATCTTAGATCTTGTTGAGCTGATGGTGAGAGCCACTGCTCTCAGGTAGGACCTATTGTTGCTGGGGGTCTAGGAGCCTGGAGATCGGATGAGGCTAGTGGGTGGATGGATATTTGAATTGAACGGCAAGGCTACGCTCCTCTAGGCTTTGGGGGTTGCGGCTTGGGGCCGCAGCCTTGTTAGAGATATGGGAAAGGGGCTCTTGCTTCGGCACCTATCACTTTCCGCCACGTTGTCGACATTCCAGGTGGACCAGGAAGTCCCATTCTTGTGGAGATCGAGGGAAAAGAGGCCATTCCAGTTGAAGAGAGGCAAGAAAGTCTTTGGAAGCAAGACCCATCTCTATCAATGCAACCTCCCCAAAGAGGAAGATGGTGAGAATCTGCTCTCGTCTCTCTCTGACGTTGGGTGCGAAAGGGGTAAAAGCTGAATCGAACACCCTTTCGACGACCCCGCGAAGGGTGACTAGGTCGAGCGAATCTTCAAAGGGTCCAGTGGCATGGAGTACCCCTCTTTTGGATGGGGAAGCAGACACCCACCAGAAAGGGATTGAGGAGCTTCCGCTTGCAGCAGGTAAAGAAGCAAGCTACCGGTCGAGAAGCATTGACCTTCTTTTTGAGGACGAAATAAGTTGGGACAGATTCTACAATGATTTTAGCAAGAAAAGGGTCTTGTATGGGAGGCCCGTAGACTGTCAGGACATGGATCAAGTACGGACAAGCTTTGAATTCCAGGGGCTCGCGCGTTTCGCTGTCGGATTTCTTTCTGGGGATATGGTACCCAACCTGCTAGGCGAGTTTTATGCCAATATTCGAGAGGTTGATGGAAGACTGTACTCCAGCATTAGGGTCGAGCATTCCTTCTAGACGCTCCCCTCCTGCAGGAGGTGTTTGGAATGAAATCTAAAGGGATCGATGTCTTCTCCACCCTTAAGGAGTTTCCCTGGAAGGTTACAGAAATGAGCTCCAAGGTATGTTTGGATTCCTCCTTCGCCGAGCGGCCACGCAAGGTGTACGAGCTCCATCTACTTGCGCGAATGCTAGCCTTAATTCTTAATCATAGATTTCTCCCTAGATACAGACATCATGATGAACTAAGCATCCCTACTTTTGTAACTGTCTACTGCGTGCTAACTGATATGTAGGTAAACTAGGGGAGCTCTTTCACTTTCCAGTTGAAGGGAATGTTGGACCTTAACCAGTATGTTCCTAGTCAACTCGTCCTCGGGGATGCCCTTCAGCAGTTAGTGCTACATTTCTCTGTTGGTCTCACGTTATATGAATCAAATCAAAGTAATCGTTCAAGTCATAGTTACTTCCTCCTGTCTATCAGTTGGAAGGAAAAGAGTCAGAAGTCTCAGTGATCTATCCCTTGCAGTAAGTTCTACCAACTCAAGTTCTCATCTTTGGTCTTCAACATTGTCGTGAATATTTTGTTTTATTATACTTCTATCAATGACAATTTGTAAAACATCTCTGTCTTCCTATCTCATATCCTCATCTTTAACAATACCAACTTTGGGTTTAGAAGTTTTACCGCCTTTTCCATTATTGTTTCTTCTCTGGTATGTCCTTTCCCTTGAGTGTTTCTCTGGTTTAGAGTCCATACTTCGTCCTCCTCCTCTTCCTGTTCTTGTAGATGTTACTTCATCTGACAGTCATGTTCTTCCTCTTCCTCTGTTCATCGTTGCTGTTGAAGATTGTTTAGGTTGAGAGTAGTTGTAAGAGACTTCCCTGGCAGGGACAGTTGGAAGATTTTAGGGTTCGTCATTAATTTATTGCAAGAAAGAGACAGTAGGTTTAATGAGATTGTTTGCCATGGACAACGTTTTGGTGCAAGAATGGTTGAGGGTATGAGAGGCTTCGAGTGATATGAATTGATTTGACATATATTTAGGGTTTTAAAAAGTAATCTGCTAGATAGGGTTTAAGTAGGTGTAACAAAATTTCTGTGCAGTCACAGCGGATTTTCTTGTGTTGTCAACACAAAAATAATAAGTCAACAACAAAGAAAATATTAAGTTGTTAAAAAAGAGAAAATCCATTGAAACATTGTTTATCTAAAAGATGAAATCAAACATATTAAAATTTTGAAAGAAACAACATTGTTGTAAGTTTTGATGATGTCAAATAACTTAATATGGAGTAAATAAAGGTATGAAAAAATTATATGAAGGTAGAAAGCCAAAGAAAATTGAAGAATTAGAGATAAAGATGATAAACTCAATGAACACAAGCCACGAGTACATACATTTACTTAAAAATATTTGAACACTAGTATAGGTTACTCATTTAAATTTTAAGTCCACACACATTAAAATCAATATAGTGAAAAATCAGAATAACGATTGGAAAATCATTATAACAATTCACTATTTGTCTATCTGCATCCAAGAAAATCGATATAATGATTTTTGATTATGTCCAAAACTTAGGAAATATTTTGAAAAATAAATCCATTAGAGAAAATCCTGTAAATTAAGGAATTTAGGAAAATCGGTATAATGATTTTAGAAATCGTTATAACAAATTTCGAAATTCAAATAATACTTAGAAAATATTTTGAAAAGATATTTACTTAGAAATTCAATCTAGGAAAACCCATAATTTTAGATAATCAAGCAAAATCGGTATAGTGATTCTCAAATCGTTATAACAAATTTGGAATCTGCCACAAATTAGGAAAAGTTTTGAAAAGATTTAGTTGTTAAAATTAGATTTGAAAAATTCAAGACTTGACACATATGAAAATCGTTATAATGATTTTTAAAACGTTATAATGAATTTGTTAGAATAACCATTTGGTAAAATGATCTAGTTGGAATTATATGGTAAGATGGAAAAATGTTATAACAATTTTCCTACATGTCAAATCTTGGATTTTTCAAATCTAATTTTAACGACTAAATCTTATTGAAACTTTTCCTAATTTGTGGCAGATTCAAAATTCATTATAACGATTTGAGAATCGTTATACCGATTTTGCTTGATTATCTAAAATTACAAATTTTCCTAGATTGAATTTCTAAGTAAATATCTTTTCAAAAACTTTCCTAAGTATTATTTAAATTTCAAAATTTGTTATAACAATTTCTAAAATAATTATACCGATTTTCCTAAATTCCTTAATTTACAAGATTTTCTCTAATAGATTTATTTTTTAAAATATTTCCTAAGTTTTGGACATAATCAAAAATCGTATTATTGATTTCCTTGGATGTAGAGTCTTGAGATCTAACAGATGAATAGTGAATCATTATTTCGATTTTTCCCTATGTTGATTTTAATGTGTAGACTTAAAATCTAAATTAGTGACTTATACCAGTGTCCAAACTTTTTTAAGTGAATGTATGTACTTGTGGCTTGTCTTCATTGGCTTCATCATCTTTATCTCTAATTCTTCAATTTTCTTTGGCTTTCTATCTTCATATAATTTCTTCATGACTTTATAACTTTGTATTTTGAACTTGGTTTCTTCATGCCTTCATTTACTTCATGTCAAGTTGTTTGACATCATCAAAACCTATAGAGAGTGAGTTCTCAATAATCTCCTCCTTTTTTATGATGTCAAAACCATACCTTAAACTTAAAGAGAAAACTTAAACACCTAATACAACACATACCCCTATTATAACATATTTCAAATGCACACATTTTTCTTAGTGACTCAAGTCAACTCGTAATGCAGTTTCCTTTTTCTTTTCTGCCTTCTTTGCAGATTTAGCTTTTTCATCTCGAGTAGCTTTGAGTTGTACCTCGTATGCAGTGAGATTTCCAATCAGCTCCTCGAGTGTGTAAGTTGGGGGATCTTTTGCTTTCTTGATTTCTGATATGCATTTGAGATTTTGGGATATTATAATCAGCCTTAAAGGCCTTGGAAGGGAAATCTCTATGCAGGAATAAGTTCAAATTTTTTTTGAAAAGATTTAGTCGTTAAAATTAGATTTGAAAAATCTAAGATTTGACACGTAGGAAAATCGTTATAATGATTTTTAAAAAGTTAATTTGTCGAAACAACCATTCGGTACAATGATCTAGTTGGAATTATATGGTAAGATGGAAAAACGTTATAATGATTTTAAAATCATTATAACAAATTTTGACTGATTTTAAGTTAAGTTTGCATCTATAAATAGGAACCTAATTCATCATTTTTACACACCATTCACTCACGAATTTTCACTCTCCTTCTTACAACTTTGGTGCTCACGTCTCAGACTTGGTTTGAGGGATTTTTGTGCTTCAGTGGAAGGAGATCTTAAAGGTGCAAAAACTTAATGTTTAATTTCTGCACTCTTTCAAGGTGAACACATTTTGATTGTTCTCAAAGGGATTAGTTTCATTTTTCTTTTGTTGGTTTGACATGTGTTCGACCTAAACACACGTGGGTACTCTTTTTAGAATGGTGGGTTGAAGAGTTTGACCTTAAACTCTTGTTGGTTGAAGAGTTTGACCTTAAACTCTTGTTGGTTGAAGGATTCGACTTAAATCCTTGGTTGGTTGAAGGATTCGACCTAAATCCTTGGTTGGTTGGGAAGTGCGACTACAAACTCCTATGTTGATTGGTTAGAGGGTGCAACCACAAACTCTTGTTGTAGTTGGTTGGGTGTTCGACCTTAAACAATCAGATTGTAATAGTTTTAATAGTGATTAGACTAGACTCAAGCTTTTTATGCTTGGGGTGAATGTGGCCAGTTGGTGAATGACCTAAAAATTCTTTGTGTTTTATTTCTATATTCTTGTTATTGTTTTCACATCGAATCAACTATTTGCACATTATTCTATTTCGAAATTCGTACTCAATTTTATTTCGAATTATTTGTTTCAATCTTGCATCATTTTTATTGTTTGTATTTTGTTTACTTTGAATTTTAGTCAAAAATTAGTACGAAAATTATTTAAATTTGCAAAACTACTATTCACCTACCCCCTAGTGGCCGTGATCGATCCTAACAAACATAAGCCGTTAAAAAGTAGAAAAGATATTTAATTAAAATATGAAATCAAACCTATTAAGAATATCAAGAAAACTACATTAAGCTATGAAAAATGAGAAAATGTGTTGAAAAATTTAACTAAAGAAAGACACCAAAGCAATTAAGCATTTCAAGAAAACAACATTATGATTTTAAAAAAGTGAAAATCCATTGAAACATTGTTTTTCTAAAAGATGAAACCAAAGCTATTAGGAATTTAAGAAAAACAACATTTAGCTATTAAAAAAGTGAAAATCTATAAAAACATTATTTAACTAAAGGATGAAAACAAAGCCATTATGAATTTCAAACAAACTTTAAACTTTAAAAAGAAAAAACCTATTGAAACATTATTTATCTAAAAGATGAAACTAAAGATTTAAGGTAATAAGTTATCTAGTAAATTGAATAAGTTGAAATAAACATGAAAGTAAGAAACACCTAAGGAAGCTCCCAATCCATGTAATGTATGGACGTGCAGTGTACCTCTGCCAAATTGTGCTTAAGATTCCTCGTAAACTTATGTGGAATTGCAAGAGAATTCATGAGAAAAGAGGCCAAAAGAATGGATTTTAATCATATCTAACTAATATCTATTAATGGCATAAAATATGAAATATTTTTGTACAAGTAACTTACTATTACAACCTTATCTAACAAAAGTTCTTTACTATGTCTTGAGATATATTACCTCACTAAAGATTGTCTCCATCAATAATGATTATCCACATTGCCTATAAAATAAGAAGTTTCTCAGAATAACAAAAAAAGTACACAAAAGAATTGTAAACATGATCTAAAAATAAAAAAAGAATCAAACTCTTTGAGATTAGCATAATTTCCTTACCATGCCTTGAGATGTCTTACCTTGTTAAGGATTATTCACACCTCCATCAATAGCTATTATCCACATTACCTTAAAAACAAGGAAAATTTTACAACGAAGAAGAGAAAAGAAGCTAAAAGAAAATATTTCATTCTCATAAAGTTAGTATCTATAGTTGCCACAAAACAAGAAATGTTCTTGTACAAGTAACTTACTATTACAATAAAATCTAGCATAGTTTCTTTAATGTGTCTTGTGATAAATTATTACAGCTTGTTCATGTCTCCATCAATAGCGATTATCCACATTGCCTACAAAAATAGAAGTTTTTAAAAAGAGCAAACAAAGTAAACAAAAGAGGCCCAAAATAAGATCTCATAGTAAAAAAAGACAAACTCTTTGAAACTAGTAAAATTTCCTTACCATGTTTCGAGATGTCTTACATAGATAAATATTGTTCACACCTCCATAAACAACCATTATCCACTTTGTCTACAATACAAGGAAAAGTTTTTTAGAAAAGAAATGATGTAGAGAAAGAAGACCTTAAAAAATGAATTTCAATCTTATCCACCTAAAATCTATCAATGCCACAAAGCATGAAATCTTCTTGTACAAGTGTCTTACTATTTCAATCGTATTTTGCACAATTTCCCGCATTTGGCAACTTCTAATGTCACATCACAAACCTAGCCTTCATCAATAAATTTAATCGAACAAAAAATATGTTGTAATGAAGCTATACAAATAAACATAAATTAATATAAATCATCAAAAAAAATGATTTACACATTCAAAAAACAAAATGACTAACTTACACTTTGCATTATTTGTCAAGTATGTAACTCCATAAGAAACATTAAGGTGAGAAAATGTCTATAGATAGATTTAAGGTATTGAGTTACCTAGTAAATTGAATAAGTTGAAATAGACATGAATTTAAAAAGCACTTATGGAAGCTCTCAATCCATATAATGTAAGGATGTACAATGCACCTCTACCAAATTGTGCTAGAGATTCATCATGTGTGCAATTACAAGAGAACCTATGAGAAAAGATGAAAAAAAAGTGGATTTTAAACATATCTACCTAATATTTATTAATGATATAAAACACGAAATATTTTTATACAAGTAACTTACGATTTCAACCTTATCTAACACAAGTTATTTATTTTGTCTTGAGATATATTACCTCATTAAAGATTGTCTCCATCAATAGCAATTATCCATTTTGCTTGTAAAACAAGAAGTTTCTCGAAAGAACAAAGTAGACAAAAGAGTCATAAACAATATCTAAAACTAAAAATGGACACAACCTCTTCGAGATTAACACAATTTCCTAACTATGCCTTGAGATGTATTACCTCATTAAAGACTTTTCACACCTCCATCAATAGCTATTATCCACATTACCTACAAAACAAGGAAATTTTTTAAGGAAATGAAGAAGAGAAAAGAAGCCCAAAGAATATATTTCAATCTCATAAAGTTAATATCTATAGATGCCACAAAACATCAAATGTTCTTGTACAAGTAACTTACTATTACAATAAAATCTAGCATAATTTCTTTACTGCGTCTTGCGATAAATTATTTAAGCATGTTCATGCCTCCATCAATAGCGATTATCCACATTGCCTACAAAACAATATATTTTTTTAAAAAACAAACAAAGTAAACAAAAGAGGACTAAAACATGATCTCAAACCAAAAAACACAAACTCTTCGAGATTAGTACAATTTCCTTACCATGTTTCGAGATATCTTACATAGATAAATATTGTTCACACCTCCATAAACAACCATTATCCACATTGTCTAGAAAACAAGGAAAAAGTTTTTAGAAGAAGAAACGATGTATAGAAAAGTGACCCTAAAAAAAGAATTTTAATCTTATCTTGCTAGTATCTATCAATGTCACAAAACATAAAATGTTCCTATTCAAGCAACTTACTATTCCATCCCTATCTAACACATTTTCTACACTACATCTAGAGATATATTACTACACTAAAGCTTGTTCATGCCTCCATCAACAGCGATTATCCACATTGTCTATAAAACAACATTTTTTTAAAAGAACAAACAATGTAGACAAAAGTGAAGTAAAAAAAGATCTCAAATTAAAAAATGACTCAAACCCTCAAAGCTAGTATAATTTCCTTTTTATGTCTCAAATTATTTTACCTAGTTAAACATTATTCACAACTTCATCAATAACTATTATCCACATTGCTTACAAAATAAGAAAAAAAATTTCATTAGAAGAAATGAAATAGAGAAAAGAGGCCAAAAGAAATATTATCCACCTAACATCTATCAATGCCACAAAGCATGAAATCTTCTTATACAAGTAATTTACTATTTTAATTGTATTTTGCACAAGTTATTGCATTTGACAAGTTCCAAAGTCACGTCACACTCCTAGCCTTCAAAATTAAATTTAACTTAACAAAAAATGCCTTAATGAAGCTACTCAAATAAACATAAATTAATATAAATAATCAAAAAAATAAATTACACATTCAAAAAATATAATGACTAACTTACACTTTGCCTTATTTATCAAGTATGTGCCTCCAAAGAAACATTAAGGTGAGCAAATGTCTAGAAATATATTTAAGGTATTGAGTTATCTAGTAAATTGAATAAGTTGAAATAGACATGAAAGTAAGAAGCACCTAAGGAAGCTCGCAATCCATATAATGTATAGATGTATAGTACACCTTTGCCAAATTTGGCTAGAGATTCATCCTAAATTTGTGTGCAATTACAAGAGAACCCATGAGAAAAGAGGCTAAAAGAATGAATTTGAATCATATCTAGCTAATATCTATTGATGTTTGTTCGAACTTTTTGAAATGATCAAAAATTAATGTGTTCGATATGTTTTAATTTTATGGTAAATGTATGGGTTCAGATGTAATTAGTGTGCAAGTACGGATTTGTCATTAAGGAAAGGGTAAATTACTTGTTAAATCTTATGTGCTTCCATTACTGGAACAACAAATATTTTTTAAGCAGAGTCATAGTTGCTCTATTCCAAGTAATTACAAATTTACTCTTTAATGCATTCAAATATATATATTTTTTAGAAAGTTTACACTCAATTTAATCATGTCTTTTATTTGGAATTAGAAGAGACTTTTAGCAAATATCCAGATTTTTCACTAAAAGACTTAGGCAAGCAAGTTTGAATTCCAAATACTAAATTTTGATTTTAGTAAAATAACCAATGGAGTTTGCCCATTGATAAACGTCTCTACCAATGGAGCTCACTCGTTGATTAAAGGTAAATTTTGGGTTTCAGATGAAAATACTTTTTGATTCTCTTAACTTATAAAATCTATTTTAACAAAATAACAAACAATATACAAAACAAAACACATAAACATTTAATTGCACAAACATACTAATATTCAACAATACAAACAACACATATAGTTTATATAAAAGAAAAGAAAATGGAAAGAACACCTAGTTATCCACTATAATTTTCACTCTTTGAAACTTGCTCGGTCAAAGCACTCTTTTTGTCTTTACTCCTAGTCCACCAGGTCATCAAGCTAGCAAACTTTCCATTCAACCTTGAATGACTTTCTAGGCGTCACTCCATATTTTCACAAAGGAACAGAGGAGCTGACGCCAAGAGTCTTTCCTTCAAGGATACGTTTAAGTAGAGAAAAGAATAGCAAATGCACTAGGATAAAGAGAAGAAGAAGAGGTCGTCAATCTCTTCTTGGGAAGAATTGAATGGGTAGAAGATGGAAGATGGAGTTGATGGAAGTATGATCATGGATGGTGTTCGGATGAAATGGGGATGGGGGGTGGGTTCTTGTAGTCACAGGACTTTCTTATATAGAATGGATTGAAGGGTGTCAGTTCCTAAAATTTGATAACTTCCCACTTCTTTGGTAGCCAATCAACGTTGCACACTTCATTTCACATTCTGTCCACATCAACCCACTCTTTTCCTTTGAATTGCATTCCTTTAATGATCATCAAAGCTTTAATTTTGTTCCTTGATCAATCCATAATTTTCCTACACAATTCAAGCTCAACCATATATGAATAATCATGCAAAATTTTGAAATAAATATTGACATAATGCTTAACTTGTAAATTTTGTCATTTAAGTGCTTAATGCATAATTTAATCCTTTAATTACATTCTTACTTCCTTAATCTTATTTTTAATTTTCTTAATCACATTACTGATAATCATAATATCTCTAATTCCACTTAATTATAACATTTAATTTCATGTAGATATGATATTTCATATAAATGGCTTATAACGTGTAGTAAATGGATAACCAACAGAATTAGTCAATTGCTAAACTAGATAACCAACAGACCTGCCGTTGGTTCAAATTTCCCAATTTCTCATAATTAAACTTTAACATTCTTTAACAAACATTAAATAAACAAACATAACTTACTAACCACATTCTAAAAACATTTATAAAAACTCTCAATACCAGAGCTTGTTGATAAAAGAATTAACCAACAGAGCATTCCATTGGTTAACTAGCATAGCCAATAGTTCTTCAACTCTCACATAGTGCAATAAACAATATAACTTTGTAATTTGAAAACTTCAACGGTGCACTTCATGAATCATTCTATCAATCCATAAAATATTTTTAAACCTTCAATTAACTCTAAATGGCAATAATAGCAATTTCTTTCTTCTTTTAAAGTACTTAAAACATAATTTATGCAATATTCCATTAATTAACAAATAAATCATGCATAAGGGTAATAAATGCAATTAACACAAAATTCTCCATTAAAGCCACATAATTGCAACTTATAATCCATAAAATACATAAATTACTGTTCAGACTCAAAAATATGCATTTTATAGATATTAATTCATGCATTTTATTGAGTTTTAGTTGCATTTTGCATTGAGTAATGATGATTGCAAGGTTAACTATGCTTTTAAGCATTATGCACGTTTATTCACTTTAATGATGCTGTAAATTATATATGTTAGTGATTGTTCATTGGAAAGGAAGTGATTAAATGATAATCGACGGTTTAGTTTGCTGGTGAATTGATTAATTCACAAAAGAAATCATGATTTATGTCTAAGTTACAAAGTTCATGGATAAAGTCCTTAATCAATGAACTTATCCGTGGGTAAACTAGTTTAACCACAGACCTGTATATTACTTTTTCTGTGCAATGAATTTTATTGATATAATGACAATTACAATTATAGTGGATGATAAAATATGATGAATTAATTCTCTTGTAATATGATGTGCTTCACGGAAGGTATTCTTTGATGAGCATTTGTATGAAAATTCGATGATTATTTGCAAGGAAATTCGTATAAGAGTAGAACTGAGAAATTAAATTCAGCTGATGCTCGATTATGGAGAATGTGGACAGACAAAGCAAAGAAGTGAGCTTACATGGAACGATCTTACATGTTCAGATGTGCACCACGTCCTTGCTAATTGCTAGCTAATGAACTACCACTCCCTCAGCCTATAAAACAGTCCCATAGCTATGAAACCAACTGCCCCTCCTTCATTCAGACACCATTCACAAGCACATTTTCCATCTCCTTCATCTACCACCTTCTTCAGAGAGGAGATTGACAACCTCTTCTTCTCCTATCCACTCCTTAGTGTATTTGCTGTTCTTTTCTCTACTTGAGTGTATCCTTGAAGGAAACACTCTTGGCACTGGCTGCTTCCTCCTCTATTCCTTGGTGTAATTGCGGAGTGACACCCAAAATCTCATTTCAAGGTCAAAAGGAAGGTTTGCTAGCTTGACAACCTAGTGGGCTAGAAGTAAAGACAAAGAGAGTGCTTAGCTTGAGCAAATTTCAAAGGGTGAAAATTGCAGTGGAGCATTAGGTGTTCTCTCCTTTTCCTTTTCCTTTTCCTTTTCTTTTACTTTTATATTCACCTATCTTATCACATTTTCTTCGATATTGAGAGAATGATATTATGTTTGATGTAATGTTGAATGTTTATTTTTATTTCTACAAGTCTTTGTAACATGTTGTGTTTTATGTTTTATGTGTTGTTTGCCATATTCTTAAGATAAAAAGAACAAAAATATAAGCAGACAACTCTTAGAAGCTTCAGAAATCTTGAATCGTACTTAATTGCATCTGAAACTCACTTTCATCATGTTTACCAATGAGTTGGCCCATTGCTTAAGTGAATTAACTACAGGCCAGTGTCGTTGGTAAAGCTTTATCAGGCTGACTAAGTGGTTTATTCACGAGAAATCTCGTGGGTAAGGACGTTTACCCACGAGCTAGCCTTATGGGCTTAGGCATTTTTAGTGGAATATACTTAAATGCATGTGAAGTAAAATACAAAGTGTTTAAGAATCACGAAAAATTAAGTATTTAGAATTTAAACTCACTTAATAGGGTCTTTCAGTAGAAAATTCAAATCATGTATTAAAAGACTTTCTTTTTGATCCAAATATTCTAATTGGAGAACAAATTAAAGTTAATGAAAATTCTCTAGAAATTATAGATATAAAAATTGATTAAAAAGCATTCTAGCAATTATTTGGAACTGAGCAACTATAACATTGCTTTAGAATTAGTTGTTCTAGTAATTGAATACACTAATTTATCTAAGCACCAATAAAAAACAATCCCTCTAGACAAACCTGTAGTTGCACACTAATTACATCTGAACCTATGCACTTGCGATGAAATTAAAATATTTTGAACACACATTATTAAGAAAGCTAATTTCAAAAAGTTCGAACAAGTTTTTGGTGCCATTGCCGGGGATTCGAATTTCTTGCAATTGGTGCTGCTTTTTGCTATTTTGGGTTAGTTAGGGTTGCAATAGAATTTATTTGCATTGACTATTATTAAATTTTATTTGAAAGTCTTATTGCTATTCCAGAGTAGTGAAGTACTTTTGGTTGAAATTTTGAATTTCATAATGGACTCATATAACTCATATTGGGGTGATTGTAGGTCTGTTCTAAGAATTAGTTATGAGGACTATAATTATTCTAATTATGTAAGAAGAGATTATTCACCTATAGAATTTAGTGACTATTCTTCACAACATGATTTAGAAGGACTTAATGCTAATTCTCAAGACAATTATAACTAGAATAACAATTTTAATTTATGGGAATATAATGACAATTCAGGAATGCAAAATCATTATTCAAAATATAATTACATGAATGAAAATCTAAATTATCAGTTAAAGATCTCACTGCAGATACAACAATTAATAGATAAAATAGATCAATCAATACAAACATTAGAGGACAGTAACAGATTGAATGAATTTGAAAATGTTAATTATTTAAACTGGTCAATCTTAAAAGGGGATCAGAATATTCAAGGAATGAATATAGGTTTATCAAATCTTAATGACAATTTGCCAATTAATACTGAAATTAATTAGAACTATCTTAAAAGAAAAATATCATTGGAAATAGAACAACTTTTGAATAGAGTTAATGAATCATTACAATAAATAGAATATGGTAGAATATTTAATGAGTATGAAAACAATGATGATTTAAATTGGTCAAATGAAAATCAAAACTATCAAGACGTAAATTCATTATAGAATATGTTATTTACGAAGGAAAATATGCAACCATTAGAGATAATTGAGGAAAATGAGTAATGTAATTCAACTACATTTAATCATATGGAGAAATTAGATGAAATTCAAAGATCGATTGATTTGTTTATAAGGAATTCATCTAATTCTAATATATCTGAACTAGACAATGTTTCACAAGAAAAACCAAAGGATGTAAGTATTATGTTAAGATCTGGTGTAACTTATGAAGGTCCTAAAACAGGTGATAAAGAAGAAAGTATTAATGATAATTTTACAAACAAAGTGGAAATTAATGTAGAATTTAATCTAGAAAACAAACTTGATGTTGAACTAGAGGACAATACAGAAATCAAAAACAGTAAAGAATCTGAAAATAGTAAAGAATCTGAAAATAGTAAATAATCTAAAAATAGTAAAGAATCTAAAGACAATACTATTAAGAAAGACATTAAAAATGGAGATAAGTTATTAAAAGAAAATCATTTTCCATTTCCACATAGAATGAGAAATGTTATGGAGCAAGAATTGGAACAAATCAATAAAGTATTTGAGCAAGTTAAAGTCAATGTTCTATTGTTGGAAATTATTATTAGACAGGTTTCTTCTTATGATAAATATCTTAAAACTCTCTATACCAAGAATAGAAGGAAGAAAATATTAAGAAAAACATTTTTAGCTAAGGAAGTAAGCTCTCTGTTAATTAATCTTGTACCTGAAAAATTAAGTGATCCAGGAACTCCTATTATTTCCTGTTATATAGGAGATTATTATTTCAATACAGTGTTAATAAACTTAGGAGTTGAAATTAATGCCATGCCTACTTTTGTTTATGAGAACTTAAAATTGGATACTATCAAACCTACTAAAATAGTTATTTAGCTAGCAGATAAATCCATAAGAATACCCCTTAGGTAAAGTGGAAGATATTTTAGTATGGGTGATGGAATTTGTCTATCATGTTGATTTTATTGTAATGGAAACAAATGCTTCAAATAGAAATCAAGATCAAGTTTTAGTTATTTTAGAAAGGCCATTTTTAGTCACAGTTGATGCTTGTATAAGTTGTAGAAATGGTTAGATGGAATTGACTTGGGGTGATCAAAAGTTAGAATTGAACATCTTTAATGGAGTAAAGAAAAATCTTAGAGAGCTCCAATTTAAAAATTTTAAAGTTAATCTGATGGAAACTTTTAAAATAGACGAGGATTTGAGGATTTAGAGGTAGAGGAATTAGTTCATGTTGTAGTGTGTGTAATACTAACTGAAGAAATGTTAAAAGAGGAAATATTTAAGCAAATGGAAATTATGAACATAAACAAAGAGAAGTTTGAAAGTGACAACAAATCTTTAATTTCAGAACATCTTGTAAACCACATCTAGGAATTTAAAATATGTATTTTTAGAGAAGAATGAAACTCTACTAGTCAATATTACTTCTAATTTAACATGAGTACAAGTAGAAAATCTTTTAAAAGTGTTAAGAAAGTATAAAGAAGCAATAGGATGGCAAATGACAAATATTAAAGGTATAAGTTGAATTATTTGCCAACATAGGATTAACCTGGAATCTGAAATTCAACCTGTTAGGCAACCACAGAGAAGATTAAATCTGAATATTAAAGAGGTTGTTAAAAGGGAAATTATGAAATGGTTAGATAATGATATAATTTATCCTATATCTAATAGCACTTGGGTAGGTCCAATACAAGTAGTACCTAAGAAATCTAGGATAACAATTGTAGAAAATGATAATAAAGAATTAGTTCCAACTAGAGTTCAAACTGGTTGGAGGGTTTGTGTAGATTACAGAAGACTGAATGCAGCAACTAAGAAGGATCATTTTCCATTTCCTTTTATAGATCAAATGTTAGAGAAACTAGTGGGGCATGAATATTATTGTTTCCTAGATGGTTATTCAGGTTATAATCAAATCCCAGTTGCATGTGAGGATCAAGAGAAAACAACTTTTACATGTCCTTTTGGAACATTTTCCTTTAATCGTATGCCTTTTGGGCTATGTAATGCACCAGCTATGTTTCAAAGATGTATAACAGGCATTTTTAAAGACTTTATAGATGGATTTTTAAGTGTTTATGGATGATTTTTCTATAAATGGAGATTCATTTGAAAAATGTTTAAGTAATTTAGAAAAAGTGTTAAAGAGATGTGAACAGAAAAAGTTAGTATTGAATTGGGAAAAATGTCATTTATGGTTAAACAAGGGATAGTCCTAGGACATATTATTTTTGCTGAAGGGTTATTGACATAGCAAAAGTGGAATTAATATCTAATTTACCTATTCTAAGAACAATCAAAGATATAAGAGCATTTTCAGGACATGTTGGTTTTTACAGAAGATTTATTAAAAATTTTAGTAAAGTTGCTCAACCTTTAACTCAGTTATTAATTAAGGATGCAAAATTTGATTTTAATGAGGAATGCATGAAAGCTTTTAACTTTTTAAAAGAAGCTCTAACTACTTCACCTATAGTTTATGCACTCGATTGGTTTCAACCTTTTGAGTTAGTGTGTGATACATCAGATTATGCTTTAGGTGCAGTCTTGGGTTAGAAATTAGACAAGCTACCAAGAGTAATTTATTATGTTAGTAAGACATTAAATGAAACACAAATTAATTACAATGTAACTGAAAAAGAATTTCTAGCAGTAGTGTTTGCCCTAGAAAAGTTCAGGTCATATCTAATAGGCAGTCACACTATCATTTACACTGATCATTCAACACTTAAGTACTTGTTATTACAAGAGTTTGATTTGGAAATTAAAGATAAGAAAGGTTGTGAAAACACTGTTGCAGATCATATGTCTAGGTTGGATATATCATTTCTTTCTAATCCACCAATAGATGACACATTTCCAGATGAGCAATTATTTATGCTAAATTCCTGTCCTTGGTATGCTAATATAGTTAATTATTTAGCTATAGGTTTAGTACCTCACAATTGGTCTAGTTTAGATAAGAAAATATTTCTATATAGGGTCAAATATTTCTTTTGGGATGACCCCTATCTGTTTAAGTAATGTTCTGATCAAATTGTAAGGAGATGTATCCCAGAAACTAAAATTAAACAAGTGTTATCATTTTGTCATAATCAACCTACTAGAGGACATTTCAAAGCTAAAAAGACAGCTTTAAAGGTGCTTCATAGTGGCTTATATTGGCCAAATTTGTTCAAAGATGCCTATGAATATTGTAAAAGATGTGTTCAATGCCAGAAAGTAGGTAGAATTGCAAAAAGGAATATGATGCCATTAAACCCGATCCAAGAAGTACAAGTTTTTGATGTATTAGGTATAGACTTCACGGGACCTTTTCCAAATTTAAATAGTTTTACTTATATCCTCTTGGCAATAGAATATGTAACCAAATGGATAGAAGCAATCCCTACTAAAACTAACGATTCTATAATAGTAATGAGATTTTTGAGATCTAATATATTGTCCTGATTTGGTGTTCTAAGAGCAATTATCAGTGATAGGGGAACTCATTTTTGTAACAGAAACTTTGAGAAATTGTTGAAAAGATATGGAATATTGCATAAATTAGCTACCCTTACTGTCCACAAACTAGTGGACAAGTTGAAAGTGCTAACAAGCAAATTAAAGGAATTTTAGAAAAGATAGTAAACACCACTAGGAGAGACTGATCAGATAAATTAGATGATTCCCTTTGGACATATAGAACATCTTATAAAACAATATTGGGAATAACTCCATATAAATTAGTGTATGGAAAGACTTGTCATTTGCTTGTGGAATTAGAACATAAAGCATTATGGGTGCTTAAAAAATTAAATTTAAATATAAAAACAGTAGGTAGTAATAGACAAGTACAATTAGTGGAGTTCGAAGAATTAAGAAATATGGCTTATGAAAGTTCAAAAATAGCTAAATAAAGAATGAAAGCATGGCATGATAAAATAATTTTACATAGAGTATTTGAAACAGGACAAGAAATTTTATTATATAATTCAAGATTACACTCTTTCCTAGGAAAATTAAAATCCAGATGGACTGGTCCATTTGTTATTAAACATGTTTATCCATACGGAGCAGTAGATTTAGAATATCCTCAAAGCCATGAAATTTTTAAAGCTAATGGTCAAAGATTAAAACATTTTCTAAGATATTCTGATAGGAAAGATGTGGAGGTTGTCAACTTAGAAGAAGACTAAAAGAATACATACCTAAAAAAGTATATATTAAAAAAAAAAACAAAAACATATAAAAATACAAACGTGAACAAGAATATAAAGTATATATATATAAAGGAAAAAGATAAGAAAAGCATTTAGATTTATACAGTATATACTTTAAACCGTAAGGTGTTAGTATAATGTCGTTATTTGGCTTATTAAGCGGTTGCATTTTATCTTAGGGTACTTCATGGGTAAACTTGTTTACCAACGAAGTTAGTTCGTGGGTTAACTTGTTTACCCACGAGTTGGCTTCGTGGGTTATCATATTTTGAGTCATTTAAGGTTCTGTTTGCTAGAAGATGTTATTTTTAAGTGTAGGATTTAACGAAATTGAATGATGTTAATCATCTGAAGTATGATTAAGGATTATTTCATAATTTAAATGATTAAGAAGATGGTTGTTAATGAAAAATATAATTTAGTGAACTGTTAAGTGAAAAATTTTAAAAGAAGACAAACCACAAAATTGCAAATATATCAAACACAAGTTATAACTGAAATATTCAATTGCATACATTGGGATAGCCTTTTATTGAAAAAAATGCAATGAACAATAGTTCATTAAATCTAAATCACAATCAACAAATTAATGATCAAAATATTGAGAGACAATTAGCACACCTAATGCAAAGAGTAGAAATAGCATTAAAATCTAACTCTCAAATTGTTGCTCATGATCAAGCTATAAAAAGAATCAAGACACAACTGAACCAAATATCTAATTCACTCAATCTAAGAAACAAAGGTACTCTTCCAAGTTAATCTATCCAAAATCCCTATTTATTTGATGGGCATGTGGCTCATAGAGGAGCAACACCACACAACTTAAGCTAATAAGGCTACAGTTTGGTGGTGTCTGTTTATAAACCACTTGGTTTTCTTGTGAGCCATTAGAACTCCACAAGAATATATATATATATATATGTGTGTGTGTGTGTGTGTGTGTGTGTTATTTTTATTTCAATTATACTGTTTCTATGAGTTAAAAAAATCTTACACTCTTATCCTTATTCTTTACTGATGCATAGCAATTGCATTCAATTCTTGTAGCATTACTCATGTATTTCGAATGACTTAGCTGTTGAGTTCAATACATTATTCAGCATACATCACAATTTTAGGATAGGTATGGGGGGTGTGTTTATTATGTTCATTATGTGTCATGTTCTTCCCTGTTTATACTAAACTTTTCCATTTACATTGAGGGCAATGCAATGTTTAAGTAAGGGGGGAGGTTTAAGTATGTTAAAATTTTTCAAATTTTTAAATTTTTTTCAAATATTTGTGATATTTTTTATTTTCACGTATTTAATATCTTTTATATTTTTATTCTAGAACAAAACTTGAAGGAATGTAAGCTTCAAATGTTGCTATTAAGATTAATGGGAAGACCCCGTCATACTTGAGAGGAGAATCTCCAGACCCAATTCAAAGCAACCTATTGCCCTTAGAGGGATAGATTTCAAATTAAATTGTGCAATAGGTTGAATCTTTCTACTTCATTTGAATTAATGCCTTGCTAACCTAGTTTTTCTAGAATGATTATTTTCTTTTCTCATTACCCCGTTTGTATGGAGAGATAAACCTATGCCGAGTGCCACCATAAAAATGATCAGTTTATGACAATTCTTTCATTTTAGTGAAAATTATTCTAAGGTATCTCCCAGACTTCTTTAAGTTAGAGGATATGTAGTAAGAGTATGAGCTTTAATATGCCATGGAGTTTCTTTGGGAATTAGATTATGGAGATAGAAGGTGTTCTTGCTAATCAATTAAGGGTCACTCATTAGTTTTTAAAGTTATAATGATAGTTATGTCACTTGTTCTATGTATTTACATTTTATTAATGGAAAATAATTGTGAATAGCCTTCAAATGATGTAAAAAAAAAGGGGGTGAAAATCAATCGAAAAAAAGAAGAAGAAAAAGAAGTGAAAATCGAAAGAAAAAGAAAAAATATATATATTAAGGAATCAATGTCAATTTGGGTAGAAAAGGAGGATATTCGAAGTCACTTGGGATGTAAATGGTGAAGTGGAATGTTATCATATCAACAATTGAACATTTTGAGTGATGGTATATTAATTTTCTTATCCCTTGTCTACCGATCAAAGCATTTTCCAATAATCTTTAAGACATCTCGAGGCATAGTAAGGAAATTGTGCTAATTTCAAAGAATTTGAGTTCTTTTTCAATTTGAGATGTTATTTACGACTCTTTTGTTTACTTTGTTTGTTATTCTGAGAAACTTCTTATTTTCTAGGCAATCAGGATAATCGCTATTGATGGAGACAATCTTTATTGAGGTAATATATCTCAAGGCACAATAAAAAACTTGTATTAGATAAGGTTGAAATAGTAAGTTTAATCTAAGCTATACCCTTCTATGGGTCACAAGCCCAATGCTCATTTGAACAAGAAAGGTTATGAGTAGTTAGCTAAGGTATTTTAAGAACAAACACATATAAAGGGAACACCAATTCAACTTAAAAATAAGTTTGAAAAGTTGAGAAAAGATTAGCAGCTATGGAAAATATTGTCAAACCAAATGGGTATTGGATGGAATCCAATTATAGAAACTTGGGAAGGAGGAAGTGATGAATGGTGGGAGGTGTTTAAATTTTTACATTTGTTAATAACATACAACATATTATACTTTATTTTTTAATATTTGTATTTTTCTTTGTGACATTTGAATATTATGATAACAACGTGAACCACAATGTGAGAGGTTCTGGAAGAAGGGCTTGAAATTTGCTAATCAATTGGAAATATTGTTTGAAGGTATGTGTGCCACAGGCGAGAAATGTATGCTTTTAGGGAAAAGCCTCACTAGGGTGGAGTAGCGACGTGAAACAATTTATGGTAGTACTTCTAATTCATACGAACCTACTAGTATATTTTATAGGATTATTGAAATATATTTGATTGGTGAAATGATTTTCACCATTTTGATGTTTGAAATTTACTAACAATCATGAACTTTTCAGATCAACCACCATCACATGTTTCCGAGCACATGTTCTCACCCTTTTTTTTTGTGTTCTCACTTTTAAGCATTAGTAAGTAAGAGTTAGCTATTAAGAAGGGTTGTCAAGCCTGATTACCCTCTTCTTAGTAAGTGGCCACCTAAAAAGGTTGCTAGGGCTAGGCAACAAGGATGGCTACTTGGAGTGTTGTCAAGCCTGTCTACCAACTTGGGAATAAGAGTTTACAAAAAATTGACACTTAGAAAGTTGTCAAGCCTTGTATAGTGTTGACCCCTCATACTCGAGGATATGTAGTTGACATCGTGGTTAGTTTGGGCCAAACATTCGATTCCTCACGATTTCAGGTTTGAGTTAAGTGTTGTACTCCTAGGTGCCAACCAGGACACCCTGGAAGTTCGAGCCGGTAGTCGGCTATACCAGCCTGCCACCGGACATCCGAGGCGAAAGTCTCGTTTCGTCTTCCGCCTCATGCCTCTCACACAACGGACCTACTCTGTTAAGTCTCCCTCACCCAATCGAACCCTTTACTCGTCCGATGGTCATTGGTTAGCCAGAGATTCCAGCCGGAAGTTCTATTTTTCTCAACGTTTGGTTTACGGAACTTCCATCTTTTTGTTACGGTCGACCATAGAATAAGGGTCGTAGAATAAGGTCCGTAATGTTACGACCGGTCGTAGAGTAAAACTCGTAATGTTACGGCGAGCCGTAAGGTAGCATGCGAGCTCTAATGGTGGATGGGTTGTGTATCACCTGGCTCATGTAGCCGATAGTCGCTTCCTAGGCCCGGCTGCATGCCGACAGCTGGTGCCCCAACTGCGTCCTCACCGTGGATGCCAACCGTTCTTCCCAAGGTGGAAGAGGCAACAAGGTGCCACTTGGCTCACGCAGCCAGCAGCCGCGTCATATATTCCATTTCCTGGCCACCTCTAATGCACCTTCCAGAGGCGTAAGCCCAAACCCCTAGCCACCTCTAATGCACCTTCCAGAGGTATTGTAGCTGAGACACCAATCCTGGAATGGATCGATCATCCGATGGCAGGTGGGTAGTTTTCTAGCCTATAAGGTGGATGTCCAACCCTGCTAGCCACTCTTGATGTGCCCCCTAGAGGCGTGAAACCAGTCTCCAAGCGATTAACTGCATAAGTACAAATCTCTGGACTTCTGAGGCAGAAACGATGAAATCTCGATCAAAATAGCAGAATTTCGCCCCTTGGCGCCAGTCGTTTCAAGAACACTTGGAGACACCACATGAGATCAGTCCCTTAGTAGCAAATGCAGATATCTAGATTTTTGCGACAGGAACAACAGACTTCCGTCAAAATTGGTAGAATTCCGCCCCATTACACTGATCATTTTTGGAATGCATTAGAGATCGTTGCAACGAGCTAGTAAACACTTGGCCTTCTGTGGCAGAGGAAGCGGCATTCCAGCTAGAAAGGTAGAATTCCGGCCCAGAGTGCCAGTGCCTCCAAATGATTCCAGGTGCTTGGTGTCTCATCACCAACACAATACTTGTAACTCAATTCTTATATAAATTGTGTGCGAAATATTTTAATTTTTCGCAAGTGAACAGGTTCAAATGTAATTAGTGTGCAAGTATGGGTTTGTTCATAGGGATTAGTTTTTGCTTGGTGTTTAGCTAAATTGGTGACTTCAATTAAGTGAAACAATTGATTAAATATCTTATAAGCAATGTCACGATTGCCTTTTTCCAATTAACCGCTAGGATGGTCTTTAAATACCGATTGTGTTACACTTTCTAGAGGATTTTACTTCCAAATTTTTAATTCTTCTTAAACTTCCAAGAATCACTTAACCCTTGAGGTAGCTCGTGGGTAAACGTCTCTACCCTTGAACATACCCGAGGGTTGTGCGATAATTGTGAGTTTCAGATGTAAAAACAATACAATTCAAATTGGCTGAAACTTCTAAGAGTTGAATGATTATAATTTTGGTCTTTTTATATATTTCAAAACACAACACACAATACAATGCAATAAACACAATACAATACAAACAACTTGTAAAAGTAAGAATACAACATTCAACATTACAGCAAATATAAAAACATAGTCTAATTACCGTAACTAAGTTGATAAAGTGTGTGATTGTAGATTTGAGTGTAGTTGAAAAAATGTAAAGTAAAATAAAGAAAATAAAAATAGAAAGAATACCTAATGCTTCACTATAATTTCTCCATTCGAAACTTGCTTAGGCTGGGAACTTCTCTCTATCTTTACTTCTGGTCCACTAGGTCGTCAATCTGGCAGACCTTCCTTTCGACCTTGCAGTGAGATTTTGGGGTATCAATCTGCAATTACATCAAGGAATACAGGAGGAAGCAGCCGACATTGAGAGTCTCTCCTTCAAGGATACGCTCAAGTTAAGAAAAGAATAGCAAATACACTACACGAATGGTTGGAGAAGAGGAGATCGCCAATCTCCTCTCGGAAGAGATGTGTGGGTGGAGGATGGAAGATGGAAAATGCTCTGTAAATGGTGGATGAAGGAAGAAGAGGGGGGGGGGTTTAGTTCCCTGGCTACGAGACTGTTTTATAGATGAGAGGATTGGCAGTTTACGAGCTGGCAATTAAACAGGGTGTGGTGCATGTCCGAATATGTGAGATCATCCCATGCAATCCACTACTTCAGTCTGTCCGTCCACATTCTTCATGGTTGAGCTGCAGCTGAATTAATATTTAATTCTACTTTGTTACGTAATTCCTGTAGTTACTTGTCAAATTTCCCTACAAATCCTTAAGAAATACCTTTCATGAAACACATCATATTATAGGAGAAATAATTAATAACATTTAGATCTTAAGTGTAATTGCAATTGCTTTAATATCAATGAAATTCATTGCACAGAACAAATAGGGTACAGGTCCGAGGGTAAACCAGTTTACCCTCACGTAAGTTCGTGGGTAAACCCTTAACGCTCACAAAATGGTCCGAGGGTAAACAACTTAACCCTCGGACTTGCATTTAAGCATAAATCACAAGTTTTTCTCTACATTTTAATTATCCTATTAGCAACCTAAAGAGTCAAATCAATCATTCATTCCTTTTTCAATAGGTAATAAACATAAACATAATTAACGACTCAAAACTTAATTCATACATCATTAAAGTGAATAATCGTGCATACTGCTTAAAAGTATAGTTAACCTTGTAATCATCATAATTCAATGTAGAATGCAAATAAAACCCATTAAAACACTTG
>JAMKPZ010002105.1:0-29234 GCA_024699675.1 Amphibolis antarctica
TGAGAAAGAGTTAAAGTAGTTTCGTATTGACAAATATAGTAAATGAATTAAACCTAATATACAAAGAATTCCTCTACTCATAATCAATTAATTTTGATATAAAATTTCAATACGTAGAAAAATTGAAATAAGAGGAAGTCCATGCATGGGTCATTGCTTAGCTTATTATTTTTGATAATTATTTTAAAAAATAAATTCTATTTTTTTGGTAATTCGATTAGATTTTTTTAAAAAAGTAAATTACTCGCTTTATCTTTTTTTTCGATGATAATGATTCTTACAACTATTAATATTTAAATTTATATAAAACTTATGAATATTATCATCTTTGGAAGTATGCAAGGGACGAGTGGAGTGTTGAGGACCACGGAGCATTAGATACCGAAAGTTTTGGGTGGGTTATTGGGTTGGGCGACGAAAAGGACGGCCGTGTGGGGTATTTTTACGAGGTACGTTAAATTTTATGATTTATAATAATATTAATTTAATTTTATAAATAATAAAAAAATATAAAAATTAGTTATGTACAGTGAAAAATGTGATCATATTAAAATTAAGGACAAACGATGTCGTGGATTCAATGCCCATGATTAAGGAGTTGTTTGGTTTGTACGGTGAGATGAAGTTTATATATTTAAAAAATTATATAAATTATGATATAAATATTTTAATATAATTTTAAAATATTAAAATTATTTAATAAATAAATAATATTATTAGTTATTGTAATATATAATAATAAATAAAAATGTATAATAAAACATACTTAGAAAAATAGAACCTAAGTGAGCACTAAATGCCGTGAGAACATGGCCCACTGTGCAACTAGCACTGGTACAATTCGTTAGTACCAGTACATGTAGTTAAGAGAATCTCGGCTTCTTCTTTTTCCTTTTCAGTTATTCGAATTGATCGTCTGGTTAAGTAGTTGTATTATTAGTACGGTTGTCGTTGTAATTAAAAATTATTTTTAAAGTTACGATAATATAAGAATTTTTTTTTTATATTTTTTATTATGATCTTCAATCATATTAATATTAAATTTTAATTTTTTTTTCACTCTTGTATTTTAGAAGCGGGAAAAAGTAATTTTCAAGAGAACAATTTTAATATAAAAAGACGGAAAATAGTAATTTTGATAATGAAAAAATTATAAATGTCAATATGAAGTTAAAGTACTTTTGAAAGTTGAGAGTGAAAAAAAAGAATGAAGCTTAAAAAATATAATTTTATCATTCTATGTACTTTATTTAAATGTTAAAATAAATACAAGTATTACAAATATAAATCTATGTAGTGTTACTAGAGTAGTTCAAAAATCAATTTATCTTTTTCTTGTTTGATAAACATATAACTTCTAGAGTTATTTTTTCCACCCGTAAAGTTGAAAAAGTTTATACTGAACATAACCTTTGGTTTAGATGATTCTATTTGATTCTTAAAATTATTTTTAATATATAAACTTTTACCGTCTTAATTATTATATAATTTTAACTTCATTCATAAAATTAACTTCAATTTTAATTTTATTTAACTCTCAAAATTGACAAAAGTTGACCCTAAATGAGAAATTTATTTGTTAAAACGTACATATCATGTGAGTCAAGGAGTTTATTTTTTTTAAGTCGATATAATTTTTAAAATAAAAAATCTCTTTTTATTTATCTTTTTGACAACTATAGAGAAAATCTTTACTTCTATTACATCGTTTAATAAAACATATACTCTCTTGTAAACCTGTAAAGTCAAAGAAATTTGTTTCTTCATCATCCAAGCAAATTCTTCTACCTTGTAACATTGTTTTTGTAATCGTATTTTAAAAAAAATTCTAAGAGAGTGAGACCGACAACTATTTCTAAGGTGAAATACTTCACGGAAGATGATTGATTTGTCTTGTACGAAATTGTGCACCAAGACGGTAGACAAATTTCTCACCTTCCTTTTGGTCCAAAGTTTGAATCCTGTAAAAATTAAATTTAGAAACATGCAGAGGATATTTCAACCAACACGTCTTGTTCTCGATTGATTAAAAATGATTGAACCAGTACTCCACAACATGATTTGAATCACGATAGACTTAGAACACATGTCTCCTTTGAAGTAAACTTTCGTAAGTTTTAAAAGTTAAATAAAGTTGAACAAGGTGAGATTGTTGCTAACTACTAAAATTATATTTTAGTGATTAAAAATCTTTTATTAAAATTTATCATGTTGAATTTAAAATTTCACTAACACAATAAAATTATCTCAAGAAAATAAATTCAAAAAAAATGGTGAGATGGCTGTTGCTTACACTTTGTTCCATCTCCGATTCAAGTGGATGATGTAGATGTAACGACAAAAGTTCAATTAGATTTCATTTGATAGGAACTTTTTTAAGATTGAAGTAAGAAAAAAGTATTTCTTATATTTACTTTTTGAAAATAAATTGAAACAACCTTAAAACATTTTATGTCATTGTTACGTCGAAAGTAAAACCATAGACCCATATTACTTGGCGTTGGTAAGGCGTAATGATTGTGCAGAAATAATTTAACGGTTGTTAAAATACCCAATCAAGTATAATCCAACCTGTAGGAAGAGCTCCTCTGGCATCACCAAATTGTCATACGAAAAACCAAAGATAAAATAATAATAATAATAATAGCGCGATCTACTGGTAATTCTAATTATCGCTGATTCCGAAAAAGATCGAGCCATTTCCACGGCCTTTTCCGCATATTTTTTTTGAAAAACTCTTACCGTAAATTGTACATCTTTTCATTTTTCACGAAAAACAAAAAGAAAAGGAAAATTGAGTCCATCGGCACCAACCACACACGATCGTCCTCGTCTCCTCCTCCCGTCCGGCGCGATCAGCAGCCGTGGAACGAAAAGGAAGCGTTGCGGTGGTGGCCACGGTGCCGGTACTGGCCACGGTGAGAAGAGCCGTGCGTCTCCCTCTCGATCATCCACCTCACGTGGAGGAAATCGTCCACGGAGCAGGGCAGCTTCAGTGGCCCGGACGAGTGGAACCCGTAGGTCTCCTGCGCTTCCTCCAGAAGCCTGGTGAACTGGGGGTGGTAGAGGTAGGTTATGGGGATCATGAAGCGGCGGAACCCCCCGACCTCCCCGTCTCCGTCTCCGTCTCCGTCTCCGTCTTCGTCTTCCAACCCCACCCGCACCGCCAGCCACCCTTTCCTCGCCTTCGCCGCCTTCTCGCCGTGCATCGCCGTCGACGCCACCCCCCGATCGCCTCCGATTAGGGATTCGGAGCTGCTCGGTGCGTCTGCATCGGCTGGGAGCGGTGGGGTTTTATAGCAGAGCGGGGGTACTCCCAACGATTTGCGGTAGTGGCGGTAGTGTACGGAAACGATGTGCGGTCGTTTGAATTTTTTAATTATATTTACCGTATATTACAGTAAAATATATAAAAAATTACGTGATAATAGTTTGCATATAAAAACTTACGGAAAAAAGGTCTAGTACAAATGTGTTGATGAATACATTGACAAATAAAAACTTACATCAAATTTCAATGTGTTGATGAATACATTGATAAATAATATTACATTACATAGTACAAATGACTGATAGTATGACTGTTAGTATAGATATTAATTTATAAAAATTTTAAATAATTGTAACTTTAACTTTAACTAATAATAACTTCAATTAACTCGTACAAACAAGAGTTGGAATAGTAAATAAACTTAGTCTTAAAATATTTATATTTTAATTTTACAAATTTTATTTATTTTTTTATTTTTATGAATTTTATGAATACAAATAATTTTAAAATTTTTATTTCCATTTTTGATGAAACTTTTCATTTTCAAATTTCGAATGGTTAAAAATTTCTTTACCGTTCGACTAATCTTGATTTCATTTGATTTAGTGGTTACATTTTTAGATTTAATATGTCTTAGTTTTTCTTCAAAAATTGAAAAAAATTACCGATCATCCATTGATCCATATTTCACTATGTATTTACAGTCATCTGATATTACAATCTATATAATTGTTTTTTCCACTCTCGTGTATTTAGTATGAAAACGTATACGTCTAATTTAAGATTTTATTTGTTTCAGTTTCAAAAATTTTATCACACATATTCTTATGTATCATCGTTATCATATAAATTTTCATGTATAATTATTCATCACACAATTTATAATATAACTCTAATATTATTTATTTTACTATTTTTAACTTTAACTTTTTACCATAGTTAGAATTAATTTTAGAATAGGTGAAACTAAAAACAAGTGCACTCTAAGAAATGTTTCCAGTATTGACAAATTACTTACACCTATAATAATAAATCAAAAAATCTATTCCCATAGGTGTGACCTATAGTGTTGGATATAAAATTACATCTGTTCCTAACAATTTTTTTATAATGATCCTCTTTTCGGTTTATATTTATTTAACATATGCTTTTTTTTTCTTATAATTTTTATGTCAAATATTTATTGGAGAACAAAGAATTTTATTATTGCCGATTCCTAACAAGTAGAATGAGTTTTGATTTTTTTAATGTGAAAAATGCAAATGTCATGCACGACAAAAATCAGCAAAGCATTGACAAATCAATGGAGTTTTAATGTCATTTAATATATTTTTTCATGTGCATTGTTATAAGTCAATTTAGTTTTCTTGTAGGTGCAAATAATTTTTTTATTAAAGAAAGTACATAAAAATAACAATAAAAAAATTAATTCTGGAGATCGAGCATGATAAGAAATATTTTAATTATTTCTTTTGATTGTGAATTTGAAATCTTTAATATGAAAAATTTAAAATCTTATTCATAGCAACGGGCCTGATGAGAGGCACGTGTCGAGCATCCGAGGGTGGACGGTGTTCGTCCCTTTTTTTATATCGTAAAAAAGTGTGATCTTATTGTCTGGTCTTCTGGTTCTTAGAAGTCATTAGTAATTTTAATATATCTATTCTTTGAATAAAATTATGAAATAATAAGCATATACACATTTTTTAACTTACGTTTCAATTAGATAAAAATTATTTTTTATTTTTTAAAATTTTTCCCTTTCGTTTTTTTTTTTAAAAAGTAAAAGTGAGAAGAAATTACTTTACCACGTCGGTGAATGTAATGATTCCATTCGGTCCACGTCGCTGTCGAGGATGGAATGGAATATGGTTGCGTTGTTGCAAATTTTTTTTAGCTATGTTTATTATACATTATAGTTATACATAATGAATTAATTAAATATTTATAAGATATATAATAATTTACAAGATAAAAATAGTGGTGTGTTATTAGAAGTTTAACAGGAATATCTACAACTTCCTAACTAATAGAGGTGTTATTGAACATAATTTTTCGTTGGTACGTTATAAAAAGAAGATGTTATTATTAAGGTTGTTGAACACATTACTTGATAAGTGTGAGTTTAAGAATACTAATTAAATGATAATAGTTACGATATATATAAAGAGAGAGATTAAAGTTATGTTAGTTAGATGAGTAATTGAAAAATTTAAATAATTTAGATTTAATCTAATTATTGAATTAAGATATCATTAAAAAAATAATTCAAACGATATTACTAAAAAGTATTTTTTATAATAATAAATTTATAAAAAATTCTCTGCAGCAGCGACGTTCGTACCCGTACTGCACGAATCGGACGCCCGGAATCTGCGTGACCTCATGCCAATTCCCAAACGCGCATTTTCAAATAGAATTAATGGAGGCCAAGAATATACGTGGGATTATCTCGCAAAACGCGCTTTTGCGAGAAGAGTCGGTGCAAATAAGTACGTCCGCAACGTCACCATCGCTTTTAAATTTAAATTGACCAAAATGTTAGGCTGCTGGTGGGGTGGGATGCGATGGCACGTTTTTCGTCAGGTGCGTAGATGGATGATTTGTGTGGACGCTTTTTTATTTTATTTTAAGTGAATTAAATTTTATAATTTATGATAAAATATATAATTTATTTAATAAATATAATATAAAATATTATAGTGTATAATAAAAAATACAGTTACGTAGTATAAAAATGGATAGACAAAAGTAGGTGTAAAAGTGTATTATTGATTTTATCAATTAAACGAGTGATTGAAAAATTTAATAAAAAATAAATCATGTTTTATTTTTTTTACCGATTTTTATCCAGTATTTTACAAATTTTACGAGAAATTGAAAACTTCAAAAATATGAGAAAATAGAGTGAAAATCCACTTGGCTATTACTAACTTACCTTAAAAATGTTACGAAACAATATTATAATTTTATAATTTTTTTGAAATTTTGATGAATTTTACAAAAGTTTAAAAAATCACAAAATCGTGTAAAAAAAAAGATGATGATTGGCGAAAATCAGAATGGTTTTTCAAATACATTTTTTCCAATTTTGTGTTGTACTCGAAAAATTTTCAAAAAAATTCTAGAAAATCAGAAAATAATTCAATTATTGATGTCATAACATGACATTTTGATATGTTTGAAGGAACAATCTATTTCTTCTTTTTTTTCTAAATAATCGAAAAAAGAGAAATAAACTTACAAAATTAATAAAAATTGTTAAATCATTTGAAGAACAGTTATTTTAAATAGTTTTCTTCTTTATTTTTCGTGTTTATTTTTTCAAAGTGATACAAATCGTGTCTTATTTTTACTAATTTTTATCTAATGTTTCACAAATTGTACGAGAAATTGAAAAAATCAAAAATATGAGAAAATAAAGTTAAAATCCATGGTTATGGCTAACTTACCTTAAAAATGTTATGAATAATTTGTTTTGAAATAGAATAAAGGTAAGGGTATTTTAACCATAAATAAATATATTTTTATTATTGTAAACATTTTTGCATTACACAACACATTTCAACATTATACTACACATTTTCACATTTTGCATTTTAAATTAAACAACAATCAAAATAAAAATACATATACAAGTACTAAGAATAGATTTTGTCGTCTTTCTTACAAAAGCAACAAAAGGAGTATTTTACACCTATTCCTTGTCTTTTGAAAAAATTAAACTTACAATAAGCAATTGAGTTCTTTTTTTCACTTCAATTTTTAGAAGTATTTATTATTATTATTATTTCATTTACATTCTTCAATTTACTTCTTTAATTATTTTGTCATTGTAATTTTCATCACATCAGGTATTAAATAATTTTTTCAATCTCATTTTATAAATTAATTAAAATATCAACATTCATCGATACAAGTTATATTTAAAAAATGTCATCGAAAAAATGACAAGTGTACAAAATAAGATATGCAAAAAATATTTTTCATCAAGTAAACTTTTTTTTTTCTTATTTACATCGTAACCATAAAACAGCGTTCTTTCTTTTTCCACTCTTTGAAAGAGAGAAGTGAGAAGACGAATACAAGCAGATGTCAAAAGTTAGAAATTACTACAGTATAAATTAAGATCACATGAGTTTATTTGACTTTTTGAAATTACTTTACGTTACGTTTATTACAGGGGTAAAAGTAAATAAGGTAAAGTTCACATTATTTAAAAAAATATATGATTTACAATGAAAATGAAATCATATATTATTTTGAATGTTGTGATAATTAATAAATAAATTAATATACTTTAATATAATAATTGATATAACAGTATTGTTAGAGAAGTAGAGAAGATGATGTTGAAGAAGTTTTTCTAACATGTTAAATCAACTTATAATTAATAAATAAAGTAATATACTTTGATATAATAATTGATGTAATGATTTATTGGAGAAATAGGGAAAAGTTTTTTTGATACATCAAATTAACTTCTTGATTTTTGTGATGTATTGTATTTTTTTATTTGATAAAATGTACTATTAAAAAATTAATGATATATAGTATTTTACAACAGCAAAAAATGCAGCCTAAAATACGTTAAAAACTATAAATTTCTTTAAAAAAATGAATCCTTAATAAGGTTCAATGAAAGTGAAAGACTAAGTTTTTTATCACAGTAGCATTTTCATAGTTGAGGAGTATTTTTACTTTAAATTAAATTTTAATATTAACTAATTTTCTAAAAAGAAGTATCTTGCAAGCAGGCCGAGGTCGCTGTAGGTGGCTGTGGGGGACCCTCGTGCCGAAAGCGTGCAAAAGGGCATCGCTGCTCTCCTCCACTAGTGCTGTCGCTTTCTCTTTTTTTCAAAGTAAATATTTTAACACATATTTTAAATTTTAATTTTGGAAAAATTATGACTCACCATCTAGAAATAAAGATGTCCATTCAACCTGTATTTGTTGAAAATAGTAATTTTTTTTTTTGCTGATTACGAAGTTCTCTTCACTATTAGAAATTTTTTAATCATATATCCGTATGACTTATATTAATGTGATGTTTGTACTTTTAAAATTAATGTAAAATGATAAAAAAATTAATAATTAAAATTTTCATTATTTTTTATCATTTCCTATTAATTTTGAAAGCACAAACATTACCTACGAGTTTGTAAAATTGAACAGAATTTATTTTAATGACTTATATTTGAAATAAATTATCAAGAATTCATTTCCTATTTAGAATCGAACTAGATGGAATTAGATTTAGTATAGAAGTGTTTGTGTACATTATAGAATTAAATATAATTTAATATTAAATTATATTGAAAAAATTAAATTAGATAAATTTGATAAAATTTAATTTACTCTATTTTAATTCTTCCCGATTCGTGGACACAAACCCTCCCTAAGAAGACTTCTTCCCCCGCTCTTTTCACTTCTGATTTTAAATTTAAATTTTCTAAAATTACCTTAGAAATTAGGCAGATGTCGTGGAGATAGAAAAATAATGTTTGTTTTTTCTGTTAAGTTTCCATTTCCACAAAGGATGACCCACAAATACATGTTTATATGTGACTGTTGCAAAATATCCGCATGTTAAAACATTTGTGGTGTTAGGTTATGGAATAAAGTGACGGCTAATTTTTCATCTCTTTTTTAACTTGCACTACTTTGATCAAAAAGTTAATTATAGGGCAATTTGTAATGACTTGTTTTTCATTTTAAACGATTGATTTGAAAATCAGAGAAGTCCAAGGTTAGATTCTAAGAAAGTTTTAGAAGATATTTGTCAATGCATATATTCTTATAGTACACATTCTTGTCAAAAGTTTAGTTTAAAATACAAAATGAAGTCCATTTATGCTTAAATGTTATTAATGGATAAGAGACTAATGAAGTTTCATACATACTATATTTCGCAATTTTTGTTGTAGTATAGTAATGGTAGAATTTTTATAAACAAATATACCTCTTAGATTGGGTAAATCTAAATTCTTTATTGTTTTGTGCTGTTACTTATGTCATAGATGTAGATATGTATAATACTTCTACTTAAATAGTAAAGAAGACCTTATTTGTATCTATTTGATTATAGTGAAAGTTTTGAAATAAATTGCTTAATCTTGTGATTTTTATTCTTCACATTAAAGAAGTTTTTTTTGTGATTTTCTTGGTTATTTTTATTGATTTTCGAGATTAAAAGAGGGTTTATGTATTTAGAAAGTATAAGAAATGATAGGAATGGCAGGAAATAATAAGTTAAAATTTTTACTATTTTTTATTATTTTTCAAACTTTCTTAAGACACAAATTCCCCCTAAGTTAAGGTTATTTTTTTATTGACATTATCATAGTTGTTTTTTTCCAAACATTTTTCTTACTGTCTTTTACGTCAAATTTATATTTTTATCATATTTTCTTACGATTTTAAGATGAGAGAGAGAAATAGTGATTTTGATAATAAAAAGAGTGAATTAGAAAATATAAATGTCATCATGAAATAAAAGTATTTCTAAAAATTAAGAATAGAGAAAAGTGAATATGAAATAGAAGTACTTATAGAAGTTAGGAATAAAGAAAAGTAAACGATGGAAGATAAGATAAGTACTTTTTGATAAGGGAAATGACACTCTAGTGGTGACACTAGAGTGTCATCTCTAGTGGTGAGTTTTAAATCGAAATTTCCTCTTTGAATGATTGGAATTTCCTTTGAATCATTGGAATTTCTTGTGCATTACCAGAATTTCCCTTCCAAATGACTAGAACTTTCTCTACATCATTGGAATTTCCTCAACACATTGCATGAACTTCCTCTGCACCATTGAAATTTCCCTCAAGCATCACTAGAACTTCCTTTGCACTATCGGAATTTTCTCTGCACCGCTGGAATTTCTTTCAAGCACCACTAGAATTTCCTTCAAATACCATTGAAACTTCCTCTCTGAATCATCAGAACTTCCTCTGTATCATCGAAATTTTCTCTACGCATTGCCTGAACTTCCTTTGCACCATCAGAACTTCCTCCAACAAACCTACACCACTAGAAATTTTTTTCTATTGGTGCTACCAAAAAACCAACTCCCTTTTGATAATATTACCGGTTCATAGTTAACAACTCCCTTTTCTAGTGGTGCTACCAAAAAAAAATGATTATATTTGGTATTTAAATTTTAACAATTTTCCGTAGTGTATATATATATATATAGAGAGAGAGAGAGGGCACGTGTTCCGTATGTACCTACAGAAGTAGGTTCTGTAGGCGTCTGTCGATCTCACGATCTGACGGTTGAAATTACGTAACTTAAAAATTACTTTCTCTCATGCAGGTGAAATTAAAAAATACTCTCTGTCTTTACCTAAAAAGACGTATACACTCTCTCTCCCTTAACTTTAAAAGTTGCGTATATTTTGAATTATTGTATTAATTAACTTATGAAAATTAATTAATTGTTTATTAATTACGAATATGGTGATTAAATTTGAAAGAAGTTTGTGGATTTTTTTAAAATAATTTGATTTTAATTATGTAGTGTTTAATTAAAATAAATTAGGGTGGATTTTTTTTTAACTTAAATATTAGGGTGGATTTTTTTAAAAAAATTCGATTTTAATTAAAAAATATTTTGATTAAATATTTAAAAACACTTAACCTAAATCGAATGGGTATAGTGTTAAATAATTTAGCATTAACTTAAATAATATTTCTAGTTATGATTAAGTAATAAGTAAATAGATAATTAGCAAATATAATTAGGACTTTTAAATTACCATCAAATAATGATTAGTTTAATTAAGCATTCATCTTCAATACATAATACTCAACAATCTCCCTTTTTTTAATGATCACAAAATTAATTTAATGTTGTAATTATCTATTGTTTTCATTTTCAATTTTTAAATTTCAATTAATATGATGTTCTTTTCACGTGTCGTTGTGTTTAATTTTAATTATTTTCCACGTGTTGTTATGTTTAATTTCAATTACAATATGCACTATTCTAGGAGAAGTATTTAACTTCTACATTTCTCAAGGATTTTATGGAAGTACCATTAAAATAAGGAAGTAAAGTAAACGGTAGTTCTGTGCATATACCTTACAATTAGGTGGAAGTACCGTTAATCGAAATACTTAGGTGGTTTTGATTTTCAATTACTGAATATTGATTTAAAAGATATTTTCATTAAATATTATGTCATATATTTAAGTAAAATAAGGTATTTACAATTTTGAAATAAGTGATTTATATCATATATTTAAAAGAGATTTGAAAAGGAAGACTTTACTCTATGCGAAACTATAAAGTAAAGACATTAACTTTACATGCCCAACTTAGAAAGAAATGCGTTAATGTTAAACCGCCGGTCTTTTAATATAATCGTCCGGTCTTTTAACACAAAACACCGATTCTCTCATTACGTGTGAAAAATTACAGTAGAATGTCACATGAAATTTTAAATTCGCATGTGATGAGAGAATCAGCGTTTTATGTTAAAAGACCAGACGATTGTATTAAAAGACCGGCATTTTAACATTAACATGTGACTTTTTAAGTTAGGCGCGTGCGTTCTACAGTACACGCCCAACTTAAAAAGTCACGTGTTAATGTTGAAACGCCAGTCTTTTAATACAATCGTCCAGTCTTTTAACACAAAATGTCGATTCTCTCATCATGTGTGAACTTAAAATTTCACGTGACATTCTACCATGATTTTTCATGAACTATATTCGTATCTAACTCTTATTTAAGTAACTATACTCATTCCAATATCACGCCGTACTGTTTTAAATATTGAACATATTTAATCTACTAACTTAAAATATTAGGGTGGATTTTTTTTAAAATTAATTCGATTTGAATTAAAAAATATTTTGATTAAATAATTAAAAACACTTAACCTGGATTGAATGGGTATAATGTTAAATAATTTAGCATTAAGTTAAATAATATTTCCAGTTATGTTCAAGTAATAAGTAAATACATAATTAGTAAATATAATTACGACTTTTAAATTACCATCACATCATGATTAAACATTAATTAAGCATTCATCATCAAAACATAATAGTCTGAGAGACATACTCTTAAAATACCTAACTACTATTCACACAGCATGTGTACTTTAGAACGCATATGCCTAATTTAAAAAGTCACATGTTAATGTTAAAACACCGGTCTTTTAATTCAATCGTACGGTCGTTTAACATAAAACACCAATTCTTTCATCGCGTGTGAACTTAAAATTTCACGTGACATTCTATCGGGATATTTCACAAACTATATTCATATGTAACACTTATTTAGGTAACTATATCTATTCGCATTACTTCTCCAAAATGTTCTAAATATTAAACATATTTAATCTACTAACTTAAATATTAGTGTGGATTTTATTTTTAAATAATTCGATTTTAATTAAAAAATATTTTGATTAAATATTTAAAACACTTATCCTAAATCGAACATTCTAGTGCTAATTAATTTAGCATTAACTTAAATAATATTTTCAGTTATGTTCAAGTAATAAGTAAATAGATAATTAGCAAATATAATTACAACTTTTAAATTACCATCACATCATGTTTACAGATTAATTAAGCATTCATCATTAATACATAATAGTTGACAATGTCCCCATTTTTGATGATCACCAAATTAATTTGATGTATTTTACTTTTTCACATTCTTAAAACACCTAAAGTTAAGAATGCTAAGTGTAATTATCTATTGTAAGATAATTGTAAGCATTCAAATAGATAAAATTAATAAATCCACTTTTAACTGAAAAGCTAAATAAGATAAAAATACCCTTCAATTACAATTCAATTACTTATACATACAAACGTTCCAATCACTTAGCATTACAATTCAACAATAAATTAGAAAAGTACAAGTTATCCTTGATTTCTCCTCCGATTTTGAACAAAACTGATTACAGTTTCTGAAATTTGTTGACCAATTTGTTCTCCTAATTGTGCAATATAGGCAACCTTTGCAGGAGATAACAAATCTTGTCCAGTTGAAGTATGTGCATGTTCACTTATTGATTGTTGTTGTATGTCTGTAACTAGTGCATTAGAAATGAATTTCTTATATTCTGCTACTATAAAAGATCTTGTCTTGAAGGATTTTCTGGGCCACTGATTGACATCATATCATGTGCCCAATATCAACTTCACAAGACTGATTCATAAAATAATTTTGAATGTCTGTGCTGTATGGAATCTAAAAACAATGTGCACTAGTTCAGTTTTATTTTCTACATTATAGCATATGTAACATATAAACAAATTCTCTCTATATGTTCACTATGCCATTTCTTCTGAAAAATTTGTGCTTGCAGAATTTTTGTTATAAATTTGGCTTTACCATTAAGTTCATCAAGATATTGTAATCTGCCATGTGAATGAGAGGTTCTTGCTATCGAACTGATATTCCAATCTAGCAAGTTCAAAGATGTTCTACCTAATTATACACCATCAATTGTCAATTTAAGAGTATCATATATTAGCTGAGGAGTGATTTCAAAAATAGTCTTATCTATGTTGGTAAATAATCTATCATTCTCAACATGCAAGTTATTATAGAATGTAGCAATTACTTCTCTGAATACATCTAACTTACAGTTTGTTGGTATAATATCCAGCAGACCTTGAAAGTGTAAGAGATCTTTAATCTCTTGTAAATTTTTGAAATTTACTGGTCTTTCGTACAGTATCTCATAATTCAAAAAATTGTAATAATTGTCCAGACATTCTTGATTTCTAAAATATAAATTTTGTATTGATATACCTTCCTCAGGAAATGAATGAGAAGTACTTGGCAAATCTTCAACATTCTCTGTCTGTGACTGAGATATAACTAATCTCAACTTATTTTCATTCTGCACTTATGAAGTCTCTTGTTGCTAATTTACATACTCCTCTTTAGCTTGGAAATCAAGAGATTCTTCTATGTCTTGTTTAGTTGAGATTCTTGGAAGACTGTAATGCTCTTCCATTACAACTGAAATTTGATGTTTTGCAGTTTCCTCCATAGTTTGTTCATCAACTGACACATGCTTAGAAACTGGTTCTTGTATATGTAGTAGCTGTGATATTTTTTCAACCAGTTCCTGTGCATTAGTCTGAACTGTTGCATCAATTTTATTTGTCTGTAGGCTCTGTAAATATTCACCCAATGTTTGAGACTCAGTTGTGTCAGAAACTTCTTCTTGTTCTTCCATAGAGACAGATAGTGCCCACTGTGATTTTAAGTTTCTCAAAATGTCTTCAATGCTGTCCGTTTGATCTGTTGGAGAATTGTCTGTCTCTGTAAAAACTGTTTCACTAACAACTGTAAGTATACCATCTAATTCATCATTAATTCCAATATACTTTTCACACTGTGGTGGAATATTCATTATCAGAGTATCTTCTTACTTCCATTGACTCATTAATTGAATATAAATTCTTTGAAGTCTTTCTTTTCTATCGATATACTTTTGCATTTCAACAAAAGCTCGAAATCTATCATGCCTTTCATTTTTCAAAACATACTCAGTAACATCATTCCTTTTATTTATTAAATTGAATGATGATGTGCCTTTAAAAATATGCTTTACATATAAGTCATGCACAGCAAAACTTGACAATTTTGCTGGAATTGCATCATCTATAAACAGAAATGACTTTGAAATAGTCACTTCTCTTTTCTCAAAATTATCAATCACCTTTTGAAAACATTTCAATTCAAAAGATAACAAAAATGTTTTACCTATCCACAAACCTTCATTTTCACTGTCACTGCTAGCAGACTTAGAACTATTGCTCCAGCTATCTGAACTAACCACTTCAACTTGTTTCTGTGCAGTGGTGGCTTTAAACCAATCTTCAAACTCTTCAACCCTACTTTTAGGGGTGAACCGTTCTGAAGTTGACAGTTGTAGATGGATGAGTTTAGTCTTCTTAGGCTTTGGAGTAGGCTTCTTATGTCTCCTTTCAGCAGGTCTTGAAGACTCTTCTATTTCAAACATACTGAGTGGTGTCATGAAATCAACAAATGATTTTAACACATATTGCTCAACACACCTAATATTGTGTATTTTTTCTCCTTGTGACCGTAATTGTAGTCGCCAGTTCTCTATTTCTGCATTTTTCTTCTCCTCGGCAACAAGTTCAAAATCCTCGAGAGAGAAGTCATACCTCAACTTTAATAGCTCTATCTCTTTGTCAACCTTGTCGATTTTGACCTGCCATGTACGCAGGAGTAGCAGTGGAACTTGAATGGTCTTCTTCCCGTATGTCATTGCTACATTACTGTGAGTGAAGCTTCTTCTCCAAGTAATGCACTACACAATTGTTCTTACTCAGGAAGACTAGGGCACAGAGCATTACGAATTTAAGCTTTATACATGCTTAGAGATTGGGGGTTAAAGTTGTCAGATTTTTATAATTGATCTTACCATAAAGATATTTGCTATTCAATACTACCTTTACTCCTTAACTAAAGTTGTCACACCTAATTCACGTGATGAGAGAATCGACGTTTTGTGTTAAAAGACCAGATGATTGTATTAAAAGACTGGTATTTTAACATTAACACCGGACGATTGTATTAAAAGACCGGTGTTTTTAAGTTAGGCGTGTGCGTTCTAAAGTACACATGGTGTGTGAATAATAGTTAGGCATTTTAAGGGTATGTCTCTGAGACTATTATGTATTGATGATGAATGCTTAATTAATGTTTAATTATGACATGATGGTAATTAAAAAGTCGTAATTATATTTGCTAATTATCTATTTACATATTACTTGAACATAACTAGAAATATTATTTAAGTTAATGCTAAATTATTTAAAACTATACCCATTTGATCCAGGTTAAGTGTTTTTAATATTTAATCAAAATATTTTTTAATTAAAATCGAATTATTTAAAAATAAAATCCACATTAATATTTAAGTTAGTAGATTAAATATGTTTAATATTTAGAACATTTCGGAGAAGTAATGCAAAAGAATATAGTTACTTAAATAAGTGCTACAGTTGAATATAATTCATGAAATATCCTAGTAGAATGTCACGTGAAATTTTAAGTTCTTACGTGATGAGAGAATCAGCATTTTATGTTAAACGACCGAATGAATGTATTAAAAGACCGGCTTTTTAACATTCACACGTGACTTTTTAAGTTAGACGCATGCGTTCTAAAGTATACATGGTGTGTGAATAGTAGTTAGGCATTTTAAGGGTATGTCTCTAAGACTATTATGTTTTGATGATGAATGCTTAATTAATGTTTAATTATGATGTGATAGTAATTTAAATGTCATAATTATATTTGCTAATTATCTATTTAGAAAGCGACATGTTAATGTTAAAATGTCGTTCATTTATTAATATAACATTGGGTGTGTACTTTAGAACACACGCATCTAACTTAAAAAGTCACGTGTGAATGTTAAAATGCCGATCTTTTAATACAATCGTCCGGTCTTTTAATATAAAATGTCAATTCTCTCATCATATGTGAACTTAAAATTTCATGTGACATTCTACTAGGATATTTCACAAACTATATTTATACGTAGCACTTATTTAAGTAACTATATCCATTCACATTACTTCTCCGAAATGTTCTAAATATTAAACATATTTAATCTACTAACTTAAATATTATTGTGGATTTTATTTTTAAATAATTTGATTTTAATTTAAATTTTTTTTGATTAAATATTTAAAACACTTAACCTGAACCGAACATTCGAGTGCTAATTAATTTAGCATTAACTTAAATATTTAAAACACTTAACTTGAATCGAACATTCAAGTGCTAATTAATTTAGCATTAACTTAAATTATCATGAAATCATCTTTAAACATTAATTAAGTATTCATCATCAATACATAATAGTCGACAATGTTCCCCTTTTTGATGATCACCAAATTAATTTGATGTTGTAATTATCTATTGTTTTCCTTTTCAATTTTCAAATTTTAATTAATTTGATGTTGTATTTAACTTTTTCACGTTCTTAAAATACCTAAAGTTAAAAATTTTAAGTGTAATTATCTATTGTTTTAAGTGTACTTATCTATTGTTTTAATTGTAAAGTATATGTCCCCATTTTTGTCATTATTGAACAAAGTATTAGTGTAAGAGAATAATTGGATGCATTCAGTTAGATAAAATTAATAAATCCACCTTTAACTAAAAAGTTAAATAAGATAAAAATACCCTTGAATTATAATTCAATCACTTATATAAACAAAGCTTTCAATCACTTAGCATTACAATTCAACAAGAAATCAGAAAAGTATAAGTTATCATTGATTTCTTATCTGATTTTGAACAATACTAATTATAGTTTCTGAAATTTTTCGACCAATTTTTTCTCCTAATTGTGTAATATAGGCAACCTCTATAGGAGATAACAAATCTTGTCCGATCGAAGTATGTGTCTGTTCACTTGTTGATTGTTGCTGCATGTTTGTAACTGGTGCATTAGAAATGAATTTCTTATATTCCGTCACTGTAAAAGATCTTTTCTTGAAGGATTTTCTGGGCCATTGATTGACATCATATCCTGTGCCCAATATCAACTTCGCAAGACTGATTCCATAAAATAATTTTGAATGTCTGTGTTGTATGAAATCCAAAAACAAATTCTCTTGATATGTTCACAATGCCCTTTCTTCTGAAAAATCTGTGCTTGTAGAATTTTGGCTTTTCCATTAAGATGTTCAAGATACTGTAATCTGCCATGTAAATGAGGGGTTCTTGCTATTGAACTGATATTCTAATCTAGCAAGTTCAAAGATGTTCTACCTAATTATACACCCTCATTTGTCAATTTAAGAGTGTCATATACCAACTAAGGAGTGATTTCAAAAACAATCTTATCTATATTGGTAAATAATCTATCCTCCTCAACATGCAAGTTAGCATAGAATGCAACAATTACTTCTCTGAATACATTTAACTTACAGTTTGTTGGTATAATATCTAGTAGACCTTAAAAGTGTAAGAGATCTTTAATCTCTTGTAAATCTTTGAAATTTACCAGTCTTTCATATAGTATCTTATAATTCAAAAATTTATTATAATTGTCCAGACATTCTTGATTTCTAAAATATAGATTTTGTACTAACATACCTTCCTTTGGAAATGAATGAGAAGTGCTTGGCAAATCTTCAACATTCTTTATCTGTGACTAATATACAACCAATCTCAACTTATCTTCATTTTGCACTTGTGAAGTCTCTTGTTGCTGATTTACATACTCCTCTTCAGCTTGGAAATCAAGAGATTCTTCTATGCCTTGTTTAGTTGAGATTCTTGAGGGACTGTAATGCTCTTCCATTAAAACTGAAATTTGATGTTCTGTAGTTTCCTCGACCCTAATTTTAGGGGTTAACTATTCTGAAGTTGACAGTTGTGGACGGATGGGTTTAGTGTTCTTAGGCTTTGGAGTGAGCTTCTTATGTCTCCTTTCAGCAACTCTAGAACAATGTCATGGAATCATCAAATGATTTTAATACATTTCGCTCAGCACACCTGATATTGTGTAGTTTTTCTCCTTGCGACTGTAATCATAGTTGCAAGTTCTCTGTTTCTGCATTTTTCACCTCCTCTACAACAACTTCAAAGACCTTGGGAGAGAAGTCATACCTCCACTTCAATAGCTCTATCTCTTTGTTGACTTTGTCGATTTTAACATACCATGTACGTGAGAGTAGCGGTGGAACTTGAATGGTCTTCTTCCGTGTGCCATTGCTATGTTACTATGAGTAAAGCTTCTTCACCAAGTGACACACCACGCAGTTGCTCTTGCTTAGGAAAACTAGGGCACAAGACATTATGAATTTAAGCTTTATATATGCTTAGAGATTGGAGTTAAAGTTGTCGAATTTTTAGAATTGGATCTTACCATAAAGATATTTGTTATTCAATACTACATTTACTCATTTGTTGAATACATTATTTTACTCAATTTTATGACTTAATATTTAATCAAAATCTTTTTTAATTCAAACTGAATTAATTAAAAGTCAAATCCACCCTAATATTTAAGTTACTAGATTAAGTATGTTTAATATGTGGTACACTTCGGTTTTATATTCAAAAGGGTATAGTTAGGTAAATAACTGTTACATATGAATATAGTTCGTGAAATATATCAGTAGAATGTCACGTGAAATTTTAAGTTTACATGTGATGAGAGAATCGACATTTTATGTTAAAAGACCAGACGATTGTATTAAAAGACAAGTGTTTTAACATTCACATGTGACTTTTTAAGTTAGGCGTGTGCATTCTAAAGTACATGTGGTGTGTGAATAGTAGTTAGGCATTTTAAGAGTATGTCTCTGAGACTATTATGTTTTGATGATAATAATTAATTAATGTTTAATCATGAAGTGATGATAATTTAAAAGTCATAATTATATTTGCTAATTATCTATTTACTTATTAGTTAAACATAACTGGAAATATTATTTAAATTAATTAACACTATACCCATTCGTTCCAGGTTAAGTGTTTTTAATTATTTAATCAAAATTGAATTAATTTTAAAAAAAATCCACCCTAATATTTTAAGTTAGTAGATTAAATATGTTCAATATTTAGAACAGTTCGGCGTGATATTGGAATGAGTATAGTTACTTAAATAAGTATTAGATATGAATATAGTTAGTGAAAAGTCATGGTAGAATATCATGTGAAATTTTAAGTTCATACCTGATGAGATAATCGACGTTTTGTGTTAAAAGCCTAGATGATTGTTTTAAAAGACTGGCCTTTTAACATTAACACATCACTTTCTAAGTTGGGCGTGTACTTTAGAACACACGTGCCTAACTTAAAAAGTCACATGTTAATGTTAAAACACTGATCTTTTAATACAATCGTCCGGTCTTTTAACATAAAACATTGATTCTCTCATCAAATATTTAAGTTACTAGATTAAATCAAAATCTTTTTTAATTCAAACTGAATTAATTAAAATCAAATCCACACTAATATTTAAGTTACTAGATTAAGTATGTTTAATATTTACTACACTTCGGCTTTATATTTGAAGGGGTATAGTTAGGTAAATAACTGTTACATATGAATATAGTTCGTGAAATATATCGGTAGAATGTCATGTGAAATTTAAGTTCACACATGATGAGAGAATCAGTGTTTTATGTTAAAAGCCTGGACAATTGTATTAAAAGACCGACGTTTTAATATTATCACGTGACTTTTTAAGTTAGGTGTGTGCGTTGTACAATTAAGTCATCAACTTAACGTCTTTAGTTTACGGTTTCGTGTAGAGTAAAGTCTCATTTTTCAATTCTTTCCAATATTATTTAAAGGTTAAATACTTAATCTTAAAAAAATATATCACTTACATATATGACATAATATTTAATCAAAGTCCCTTTTAAATCAATATTAAAATATTTGAAAATCAAAACCACCCAAATAATTCAATTGACAGTACTTCCACCTAATTGTAAGGTAAAGTTACAGAACTACCGTTTATAGATGGGTCTATAAATGGTACTTTCATCTGTCGCTACTTTATTTTTATTGTACTTCTACCTTATTTTAACGTTGGAAAACCACTTGACAGTTTTCTACAATGATAGCAGGGTTAGTTGTCAATCGTGTTGTGCCGAGCACGACACGATTTTTATGTCGTGCTGGCTCTATTTGTGTCATGTCGGTACAGCCCACACCACCAATGGGCCAGCCCAAGTATGGCCCGTGGCACGAAAAAATACTATTTGTGCTGGTCAATGGCACGATTTTGACCAGCATGATTTTTAAATTAATTTATTATTTAATTAACAAATTACAACATTCTTCTTGAGACCCAGCGCTACGACCTAGCGGCCGACCCAATTACTCGACAGCCCGTCTCCCCCGCCGGCCGCACGACTCAGCGACTCGTGCCCCCCTCTTGCACACACTACCGTTCACCCTGTCGGCCTCATGACCCGGCTACTAGCCCAATCACCCGATAGCCTATCCCCCCCCCGCCAGCCATGCGACCTGTTCACCCCCCTCCTATGCACACAACTGTTCACCCCGCTGACCTCACGACTCGGCTACCGGCCCAATGACCCAGCGGCCCATCCCCCCCACCAGCCACACAACCCATTCACCCCTGTCCCGTGCATGCGACCGTTCACCCCGCCGATTGCACGACCCGATAGCTCGTCCCCCCCATCGGCCACACGACCCAGCTGTTCGTCCCCCCCACCAGCCATAGCGGTTCGTCCCCCCACCAGCCACACGACTTGTTCACCCCCCCTCTCGCACATGCGACCATTCACCTGCTAGCCGCACGACTCGACTGCCAACCAAATGACCCGGTGGCTCGTTCCCCCCGTCGGCCACACAACCTGTTCACCCCGTTGCGTGTACATGACCGTTCACCCCACCAACCAAAAGACCTGGCAACCGGTCCCCCCACCCCTCCCGCGACCCGGCTGTCGGCCTAAAAGACACTCTTAGTTATAGTCTCATGCTAGGCCGAGCCGTGCTTATTTTGTGCTGAAGTTTGTGCCATGCCGGTACGACACGAATGACCTGGGGGGTCCAACCCAGGCACGACCCACGACACGAAAATTTTTTCGTGCTGTGCCGTTGACCGGCACGATCAAACCGTGTCAGGCCGTGTTGGGCCATGCCAGCATGGCCCATTGACATCTCTAGGGTTACTCTTGAAGCTTTATGTGAATTTATGTGCACTAAACATAAATGATAAAACTAAGTTTTGTTATAGAACATTAACAATAAATTCTTCATCAAAACAGTAAAGACAATTAATCAGAGAACATTATCCTTAACAAATCTCCACATTTTTTATGACTACAAAACTAAACATATATATTAAAAAGATATATGTCACCCAACACAAGTCCTGACCTGAAGGAATTTCAATATTTCAATATATTACATCAGTTTATTTGACTAAAACAGTTACATCGGCATATATCTCACTATAATAATTACATCAGTTTATTTATAATGTAAGCTTCCTTGTGTCAGACTCCTCTTGAAGCATCATCTTCCCTGTTTTATTGACAAGCACCTACATTGGGGTAAGTAGTTATGTAATGACCTAGTTCCCTACACCCATGACACATCCTTCTCTTCTTTTGGGTGTTAATTTCTTCAATGAAAGCTTTTAGCCATTGAGAATGGGCAGGTCTTCCTTTGATTTTTCTTGATGTAGATGGATCATTCACCACAAAACCAGTTGATAAATCAATTATGGTGGGATTATTTCCACTTTGATCATCTTGTGTACACTGCACACTTAATCCACTGATTCTCTTTAACAAATCATCAAAAGTTGATTTCATTAGTGCGTATTGTTCTGTTGAAGTGAAAGTAGTGTCCACCAATTTGAATGCACTATACCATAAGTTCCATCTCATGAGAGGAGTAAAATTGTGACAAATACAAAAAGATGTTTCATTAGCATCAATTGTGAAAATAAAATTCTTTGATGAATATAATAAACATACCTGTCAACATGATCCGGTAGTCCACCAATAGTGCTACTATGATATCTGCAGTGAATAGTCTATCTATGTAATATATATTTACTTGGTATGTGGGTAATCTGTTTTTTCCATAATACAGAAAAGATATGATGACAAACAAAACCTTCATTTTCAAATTTCTTACATGAACAACATACGTCATAATTGGTCTCTATATTCAAACTGACTATTTTAGGTTTACTTGCCATCATTGGATTCCAAATTTCAAAACAATATTACACACCTACTTTGCTTATTTTTTTATTAAGATACGTCAATCCTTTTCTCATTTCATCTTGGAATACAGAAAAAATCTTCCTTGTATAACTTACAGCAACTTGAATTTCAATTGAGATAGAGAACAAAAGTGTCAGTTTTATTGTCAAAGTAATTAAGTCTTCATATTCCTCGGATTGACGTCTTGCTTTCAATGCTCTATCATATTGGAAAACAAATTCTGAAATAGGAGTATGAGAATGCACATACCCATCAAAAAATGCATTTACACTCTCAAACTATTGAATATGTCTTGAATCTTATTGTGTTTGTAAGGGTATTTTTGTCATGGATGATTAACCATTATATAAGGCCATCCAAATGCCCAAAGTGGAATTAGGGTTTTGTGTGAGATCATTTTATAACGAGAGAAGCTTTGTGTGAGGAGGCCGAGCCAACCCTAGGTGCGTCGGCCATCCCACTCTTCCCTTTCCCTTTCTCTTGTACTTCACCATTTGAAGATAATGAAGAACCCAAGGAGAGACACCCGTGGACGTACCCAAGTTGGGGAACCATGTAAATCTCGTTTGCATTTGCGTTTTGGGTGTGTTTGGGCATGTTTGGAACCCTAGCCGTGCGTCGAACCTGCGGTAGCTGTGATTTCGACTTTCCTTCATGTTTCTTCCCTCCTACACGTGCTAATCTCATTTGAATCCGTTGTGCTTGGATACCTCTAGTTGTAACACAAACCTTTGACTTATGGTCATGCCTGTCATAAATATATCTTTCATATATCATGGAATCCAATGCTCTCGGATGGTATACATGTAATTCAACTAAGAGTTACCATGCAATGTTGGATATTTAACTGTCAATAATTGCCACTCCTTTTCAAACTCTTTAGGAATCCTTGCACTATATATACATTTATTGTAATCAATCTTAAAGTTCACGTCAATGCGCATCTTTGGGACATGACCAATGGCATTTCGGCCAATATTCCAAGAACAATAACGATGTAAAGAATCTAGAAAAACTTTAGGAAAAACTACACACATTGCATGATCTTGATCTGTAATAATGGTCTTTGGATTCTTGCCATACATGCAAGTTTGAAATGTACTAAGTAACCAATGAAAGGTTTCTTTTGTCTCATCTATTAGTAAAGCACACCCAAACAATGTAGACTGCTTGTGGTCATTTACTCTAGTAAATGGTGCAAAAGACATGTTCAAATTATTGGTCTTATAAGTGATGTCAAAAATAACCACATCTCCAAACTTCATATATGCTTCACGAGCCCTTCCATCAGCCTAGAAGACACTTTTGATTATATGATCTTCATCTAATTCAATATAGAAGAAATAATTTGGATCCTTATGACTTTGTTGTTGAAAATACTGTACTACCATCATACATTCCTTGCCCATATTATTCTTTCACCTAGTCCTATTAAGGTGAATAATTTGATCAGGAATAATATTTTACTGTGACATATTTGAAAGAACATGTGTCGCTTTGGAAGATTGAATGTCACATTGTGAGAGGGTATTCAGTAACCCTTTTGATATAGATGATATCTTTTTATGAGATCTTAACATCTTCGATTTTATAGGTGATGTAAGAAAATGATTATGCTACTTGACAATTTTCTCAACAACCCACACATTTAATTCATTGCGCACCACATAAAACCTTGCAGCACAACCCTCCTAGATGTCTCGTTGTCTGCCCACATCACTTCTCGAGCAACGTTTGTCATTCATGTCATTATGTCCCTCTTTATAATAAACAAAATTACGTACTATTAATTCTCCATTGCCTTTTTATTTTTTGAACCAACTTTTTTTAATAGCAAAACCTTTCTTCATTGCATATGCATTATAAAAATTATATGCATCATCCTCCGAAGAAAATTTCATAGCATGGTGTGGGCTTACACTTCCTTCTTTTATTCCATCGAGATGGCTAGCTGACCCTTCCATTTTAATATTGAACTCTAGGTCATCAAGCCATTACATTTCAGAATAGTCATGTTCGAGTCACTATACTTGCTGTTTATCATCCAATAGCCTTTGAAAATTCAAGAATGGTTGATTCTTTAATTAAAAGTGCGACAATAAAGGAGTGAGACTTTGAAATTATCAACTACTCTGTAAAGTTAATGTTACAACATTTAATTAAAATTATCAATCACTCTGTAAATGTGTACATATTACGACTTTTAACTTACCAACAGATTAAGATAATTAACTTTAAATTTCAAAGTATGTTAATAACTTTACAGAGTGATTGATAATAATCTTAGTCTGTTAATAATTAACTTTACAGAGTGGTTGATAATTTCTGTAAATGTTAACTTGAATTTGTAATTATCTATTTACTTTTACATCCTGTTGTTCTTCATATAGTGGTTGATAATTAAAGGTAACATTTTAGATTAAACATATTTGTCAATCTAACTAACTTTTTTCCCAATAAATATTGCAAACTTTTTTCCCCCAATAAATGTTCATTTATGTTAAATGAAAGTATAATCAATGCACTTAATAAATCAACTTTTAATAACATAAAAGTACACCTATTACTCGTTGGTAAATCCAACGCTAACTGACGTCCTTCCATATTCCATTCGATAACTTTAAAAAGATCGAGGGGAAGACTAGGGGACTCTAGGGAGATGAGGAATCACAGGTGACTTTGATTGAGGAAAAAGAATCGCAAATCGCAGGTGACTTTTTATGAAGTTTTTTTGTGTTAAAATAAAATGACTACTTTTACGCAGGTGTCATTGGTGGGAGTTTTTTTTCAGACACTCTGACACACTCTCTCTTGATCCAACCACCGTTAAACATTAATCCAATAGCCACCTACAAAATTGACTTCTGTAGGTGCCTATAGAGCCATTTTCCCTATATATATATATATATATATATATGAGAAATGACACTTTAGTGGTGTTGCTAGAGTGTTATCTTTAGTAGTATCACTTTTGACAATCTAGATTAAATCTGATTAATTATACGAAATACAGAGTAACTATACGAATCATGTGTTTATAATATTTTCCTCATATATATCAATAGTGCTAGTGTGGTATCTACAGTTAATGGTCTATTTATGCAAAATATATGTGGTTGGTAAGTGGGTGATCTGTTTCTTTCATAATACACAAAAGATATGATAACAAAGAATACCCTCATTTTCAAATTTCTTGCATGAACAACATACATCAAAATTGGTCTTCAAATTCAAACTAACTATTCTAGGTATACTTGCCATCATTTGATTTTAAACTTCAAAACAATATTGCCCACCTACTTTGCTTTTTTTATTATTAAGATACGTCAATCCTTTTCTCATTTCATCTTGGAATACAGAAAATATCTTTCTTGTATAACTTGCAACAACCTATATTTCAATTGAGGTAGAAAACAAAAGTGTCGACTTTGTTGTCAAAGTAATTAAGTTTTCATATTCCTTGAATTGACGTCTTGCTTTTAATGACCTATCATATTGGAAGACAAATTCTGAAATAGGAGTTTGAGAATGCATGTACCCATCAAAAAATACATTTAGGCTCTCAAATCTTTGACTTGTGCTCATGCCTGCCATAAATATATCTTTCATATAGTATAAAACCTAATGATCTTGGATGGTATACATGTAATTCAACTAAAAGTTACCATGCACTGTTGGATATTTAACTTTTAATAAGTCTCACTCCTTTTCAAACTCTTCAGAAGTCCTTGCATCATATATGCATTTATTGTAATCAACCTTAAAGTTCACATCAGTGTGCATCTCTGAGACATAACCAATGACATTTCAGCCAATATGCCAAGAATAGTAACGATGTACAAAATCTGAAAAAACTATAGGAATAACTGCATACATTGCATGATCTTGATCTATAATAATGGCATTTGGATTCTTGCCATACAAGCAAGTTTGGAATGTAGTAAGCAACCAATGAAAGGTTTCTTTTGTCTCATCTACTAGTAAAGCACACCCAAACAATGTAGACTGATTGCGGTAATTTACTCTAGTAAATGGTGCAAAAGACATGCTGAAATTATTGGTCCTATAAATGGTGTCAAAAACAACTACATCACCAAACTTCATAAGCTTTGCCATCAACCTAGAAGATACTTTTGATTGTATGATTTTCATTTAATTCAAAACAAAAGAAATAATTTGGATCCTTATGACTTTATTGTTAAAAATACTTTACTACTGTCATACATTCTTTGCCCATATTATTCTTTTGCCTGGTACTATCAAGGTGAATTACTTGATCAGAACTAATATCTTGCTGTGACATACTTGAAAGAACATATGTCGCTTTGAAAGGTTGAATACCACTTTTTGATAGGGTATTCAGTAATCCTTTTAATGCAGATGATATTTTCTTATGAGATCTTAACATCTTCGATTTTACAGGTGATGCAAGAACATGATTATGCTCTCTGACAAATCTCTCAACAATGCATACATTTAATTCATTGTGCACCACATAAAACCTTGCAGGACAACCCTCATGAATGTCTCATTGTCTACTCACATCTCTTCCTAAGTAACATTTGTCATTCATGTCTTTATGTCCCTCTATATAACAAACAAAGTTACGTGCTATTAATTTTTCATTATCTTTTAATTTTCTAAACCAACTTCATCTAATAGCAAAACATTTCTTCATTGCATATATATTATAAAAATTATATGCATCATCATCAGAAGAAAATTCCATGACATGGTGTAAACTTGTACTTCCTTCTCCTTCTCTATCGAGATGGCTAGGTAACTCTTTCATTCTAATATTGAACTTTAGGTCATCAAGTCTTTACATTTTAGAATAATCTTATTCAAGCCATTATACTTGTTATTCATACGAATCAGATATTAATTAAAATGGTTGATGTTTGGTTATGTACATGTTTTATTCATATGAATCAAGTGCATATTATATTGAAATCTTTTTAGACATGTCACAATTTGGTCATGTTTATCATCCATTAACTTTTGAAAATTTGAATGGTTGATTCTTTAATTAAAAGTGCGATTTTGTTCTACTCAAACATTTTCTATCCAACCCATACATTACAAATTAAACATATTTTACTTTGTACCATGTACTGAAATATTTAAGGTAATTAATAGTTTATCGGTCTAACATTTTTACCCCAATAAATGTTCATTCATGTTAAATAAAAGTATAATTAATGCATTTAATAAATCAATTTCAAATAACATGAAAGCATACCTGTAAGTCATCGGTAGATCCAATGCTAAGTAGCATGGTTCCATGTTTCATTCAACAATTGAGGAAGAAGAATCGAGAGGAAGACGATTGGGATGAGGAATCACAAGGTGAAATGTAATTTTCTTTTTGTGTTAAAATAAAAAGGTTACTTTGGAAAGAAAAATCGTAGGTGAAAATGAGATTTTTTTGGTATTTTTTTCACAATTAATAAAAAGACTATTTTTATACAGGTGCAATCAACGAGAGATTTTTTTTCCATACTCTTTTTACTTTTCCTATCACTCATCTCCACCATTTAACTTTCATCCATCGACCAGCCATCAAAAGTCACTTATTAGTTTATAAGTTTTATATTATATATTTTTATTTTGTACTATACATTATAATAAGTGATTTATAATAATATTTATTAAATAATTTTAATATTTTATATTAAAAATTATATCAAAATATATACATAATAAATCATATAATTTTTTTAAAAATATAAATTTTACTTGGGTTTAATGGTTCCGTAGGTGCCTACAGAAGTTGGATGAAAGATTAATGGCTGTTTGATGAAGAGAGAGAGTGTTCGAAAAAAGGAAGCCCGCGGAAAAAAATCCCCTCCCACCGATGACACCCGCGTAAAAGTAAAAGTAGTCCATTTAATTTTTTTATTTAAAAAAAACAACGATTCATTTTCCCCAATCATCCTCACCTGCACAGTCGACCGGAAGTCCCCTTGTCAAGGATTTGAGATTTGGGATTTGGGATTTAGGATTTGGGATTTGGGATTTGGGATTTGGGATTCATTTGTAAGGATTTTTTTGAAGTTACCGAATGGAATACGGAAGGACGTCAGTTAGCGTTGAATCTACCGACAGGTTACAGGTTAGTTAGAGAAGTTGATTTATTAAGTGCATTGATTATACTTTCATTTAACATCGGTTACAGGTTAGTTAGAGAAGTTGATTTATTAAG